>RJWJ010010172.1:7489-47827 GCA_004363605.1 Indri indri
TCACTCTCTTGCCTGGGGCGAGTGCCGTGGCGTCAGCCTAGCTCACAGCAACCTCAAACTCCTGGGCTCAAGCAATCCTACTGTCTCAGCCTCCCGAGTAGCTGGGACTACAGGCATGCACCACCATGCCCGGCTAATTTTTTCTATATATATTTTTAGCTGTCCAATTAATTTCTTTCTATTTTTGGTAGAGACGGGGGTCTCACTCTTGCTCAGGCTGGTCTCGAACTCCTGAGCTCAGAATGATCCGCCCGCCTCGGCCTCCCAGAGTGCTAGGATTACAGGCGTGAGCCACCGTGCCCGGCCTGGAGTTTTTTTTAATGGGTGGAGTTTTTGATCATTGATTTAATCTCTTGTTACGAATCTGTTCAAATTTTCTATTTTTTTTTTTTCTTTGAGTCAGTTTTGGTCATTTGTATGCATCTAGAAATTTGTCTTTCCTATGCAGGCCATCTAATTTGTTGGCCTGTAATTGTTGATAGTGTTCTCTTGTAATCCTTTTTCATTTCCTTAAGGTCAGTAGTAATATCTTTACTTTCATTTCTGATTTGAATAATTTGAGTCTTCTCTCTTTTTTTCTTGGTCAGTCTAGCTAAAGCCTTGTCAAAGAACCAGCTTTTGGTTTGGTTGATTCTCTGGTGGAACAAGTTTTCCAGTTTGTTCTCTGTGCTTTCCCTGTGGGAGTTGCCTGCACCCGTGTCCTGCCCTTTATCTCCCGGGTTCTCATTTACTCTGGGCACCTCTTTACATATGGATGGCCACCCTTCTGTCGCTTTCAGCCAAAAAAGGTAGAAGGCATCAGAAAGGAGCAGAACATTTCCATTTTTCTGGGTTTGCTTCTGTAGAGTTTGCTGATGTCTTAGGTCCTGTCCTTTGACACCCTCTAGGGTCATTTCTTAAATGGCTTCAGGCCTGTGTCCAGGCTAGTGTCTGCATAGTGGGCGGTTCTCTCTTGTGCCAAGTTTCTGAGCACATTTGCAGGGCCCTGGAGGAACTCCAGGGTGGGAGGGAAGAGGGGGTTCACAGTCCTTGGAGTCCTAACATGTCCCCAGGCTGGGGTTCTAGGCCAGCATCCCAGGCCTCTCTCTGGCCCCCTGAAGATGAGCTGGACAGGTGGCTGTGGCATGGTCTTCATGAGGGGGCTGCCCTAGTGCTGTCTGCCCTCTAGGCTGCTCTTGCTGAAGCAATGAGGGCATCCTGGCTCCAAGACCCCCCTCATCCTCCCCATGCCCCAGGGGACAGAATGGTGGTGGCCCTCACTCAGGCAGACCCGCCGGTGGCCCATTCAGTGGGTCCTCATGGTGGAGCATGTTCAGATGCTGTATCTGGGTCCCATGCCATAGATGCCCTTCCAGGAGGACATCTCTGCAGCCCCTTCCCTCCACCTTCCCTCCCCATGGATCAATGTCCCCACAGCGGGACCTGCTCTGTCGGCCCAGGTCCCTAGCTGGTGAGCAGGGACCCTTCCTAGAGCTCAGCAGATAGAAAGCACTGGAGGGGCTGTTGAGCACGTGGGTAATGGTCTGTTTCGTCCCATTTCAGCTGTGTTGGGGTGGAAGAGGAGGAGGCGCCAGATATTGACATATACCACTGCCCGAACTGCGAGAAAACCCACGGGAAGTCCACCTGTAAGTACCCCCTCACTGATCAGAGCTGGGTCCACCCTGCCTGGGCTGCATGGAGCATGCGGTCTCTGCTGGGCCTGGGTGTAAGCCTCAGGTTGCTGAGGGTGAAATGCCCTGGGTAGCACCAGAGCCTGGGGACCCCCGCTGCTTGGGCCCTGCCAGCCTAGCTTACTGTCCCTTGTAGTTTTGCTGGGCCTACTACGGCCCCTCCACATTGGCTCCTGACCACAGAGGCAGCTGTGCAAAGACCCCATGGGCCTTCTGAGGCCTAGGCAGAGGGCACACACTCAGTATCTATGGTGGCCAGGTTGGCTGAGTTGGGGGACACAGACTTGGGTAAATAGTGATGCAGGTGCCATCCAGGGGGCCCCAGCCCAGCCCTGCCCAGCGGCCACTACCACACAGGGCTGGGCCCAGACCACCTGTTTTCTGGGCACATGCATTTGTTGGTGGGCTCTGTCCTCCCCTCTCTGGCCTCCCTTGTCCCACCCACCTCCTGCTCTCCAGAGAATCTTAGGGGGCCTTTGCCTTTTCCACACCACCTGCTAAGGGCTTAAGGCTGTATTTCCCCTCCCGTTTCCTCTGGTCCCTCTCAGGCATGGCGGGTCCTTAGGGGGTTCCCAAGGTGCAGGCTTGACTCACGCTGTGCAGGTTTGTCCCTGTGGGCTGGAGGTGATGTGAGTCTTGAGCTCCAAGGCTAAGCCCAGGTTGCAAGGGGGGAGCTGTGCTGTGGTCTACAAGGACCTTGGGAGGGGCGTGGCCTAGGGACAGGACAGATGGCATGGATGCAGGTATGTGAGTGTTAACGTGGCCTCTGGTTTCTGCCTGAGTCGAGGGTCTTGGGTGCTCATAGAAGGTTCAGGCTGGACTTGGGCCCTGGCTCTGTCAATCACAGCCCTGCTGTCCTGATCCCTGGACTAGCCGAACCCAGGGCAAAGTAGGGTGGGAACTGCATCTGGCTCGAAGCCACAGCCACCTCAAGTCACTCCCCTTCAAAGTGAGCCCCCCTCCAAGTCCTCAGTCGCAAGCTGAGGGTCCAGACCCCCATAACCCACGTGGAATGAGTCCTGTGATTCCAAAGGAGGTAAAGGGAGGACACAGGCAATGGGTGGAAGCCACCCCAGCACCCCTGTTCTGTGGCCCGAGTGTTAAGGGAGCTTTGGGGGCTTCGCCTGGTGCCTCATGACACTGGGCGCTGGGGTTGGCAGGGAGTCTCACCACTGTGGGGACCTTGTAGCTCTTTTTTGGCCTCTCTGAGCACTTTGTGCCTGGCCTGTGCCCATCCGTCGCTGGGCGATGGTAGGAACACCATTGTTTGTTTCAGCTCTTGACCCCTGCTCCCCAGTGTAGTATGTACCTGGCAAAACGCCGCCAGGTATATGAGTGGGTGAAGATGAGTAGGCTGGCGGCTCTTCCTGAACTTTCCAGGCTGATGGTCTGCCTGGGGAAGGTTCCAGGATTCCTAAATTGCCTTCACTCCCCCGGCCCCCTAGTTGTTTGCTGCATTTATGCTCAGAGTGTGTCTTCCTTGTGGCAAGTGAATTTACCCATCATCTGGTCACTGCTTCAAAACAGATAAAGGTTAGGAAGGATCATCGCTCTTGGGTTAACTGGGTGTTTCTGGCACCTCATTGAGCCCATCTGGAAAGCTCAGGGCCCGGTTGTCTTCATGACAGGAATGAGACAAGCTTCTGGCAGGACCTGGGGCTGCACCATGGGGCCTGGGGGGCAGGTGCCAGGGCAGAGCAGGGTTGGAGCGAGGATACTCAAGGAGGTGCTCCCCTGGGTGGAGGACTGGCTGAAGGGCCCCGGTGTGGTGCTCAGGAGCATGCTGTGGGCGGTGCTGCTCTTGTGTGGTTTGTGCGGCAGGTGTGTGTGTGCATCACTGGAGAAGGTGGTTCTAAATTCTTAGAGAGGAGTTGGAAACTCGAGGCCAGGAGACTCTCACCCTGGCAGTCAGCACATGTTCTGAAGGGTCCTCACTTGAGGGCTCTCTTGTGAGTTGGGACTGGGGTAGGGCAATGGTGGGGTGCAAGGGCTGGGCAGGTTGTGCGTGTTGTGAACATTGGCGAGTGCACAGTTTTGATTTCTGCAGCATCCCCAGTGTCCCCAGAAACAGCCTCTACCTAATAATGGCAACCTGCCTGCTGTGGGAGGCGTGTGTGCCTGCCTCATCCAGAGCCTGCCCCGGTGCTTAGGGGGAGTTTGGGCAGAGGCCTGGTGGTGGTGGTTTCCACCTGCTCTTTACAGCAGCCAAGAGCCCAAGTGTAGGATCCCCTTTCTGTGGCCTACGGCCAACTTCCCAGGGAGTGATGTTCTAGAGCAGCAGACAGTGCTGGGATTGCAGCTGGTGGGACCCCAGCCCTTCCCTAGCTATGCACGTGTGTGCATGTGTGCATATATGTGTGTGCTTACATGTTTATGCATGTGTATGTGTGCATGTCTTTATGTGTCTTAGTCCATTTGGGCTGCTATAACAAAATACCACGGACTGGGGGACTTCAGTAATAGAAAATTTATTTCTCATAGTTCTGAGGTTGGAAGTGCAAGATCAGGGTGCCAACAGGTTCAGTGTCTGGTGGGGACCCCTCCCTCCAGATGGCACCTCCTGACATGGTGGAAGGGGTGATGCAGCTCTCTGAGGCCTCCTTTATAAGGACTAATCCCATTCACAGGGCTCTACCCCATGACCTCATCACCTCCCAACAACCCCACCTCCTGGTACCATTACCCTGGGGTTTGGATTTCAACATGAGTTTTGGTGAGACGCGATCTTCAGTCCACAGCAGTGCGCATGTGCATGTGTGTGCTGGATGTGCTGCATACATTCTGTGAGTTGTTATTGAGGGACACGCGCTCCACCAGGGACAGAGGCACGTGGCTCCAGCACCTTCGCCAGTGTGCATGCTCAGACGTTAAATGAGTCTGTGCTGTGGCCAGAGTCTGCCCTCCATTCCAGTCCCACTTTCCACACCAAGGTGCCTCAGCGACAGAGGGCCCCTCCGCATCCCAGAGAGGCTCCAAAGCCCTTGAACCCAGAGCTCTCTGGAGGCCCTGAGCCTACCTCTACCTTTCCTGCTCCTGCCGCCTGGCCTGGGGGTGGGGTTCACAGCAGTATGGGGATAAGGACAGGGATGTCGCGGGGTTCCCGGAGTGAGCTGTGCCAGCCACCTGGTCCTCACGCTTTGCCTTCTCTTTATGAAAGCCTTGACGGTGTTTGTAGAGTCCCTCCCCATGGTGTCCTGATGTGTCCCTTGAACTGGTCTTGGCCGTGGGCCCCACGGGTTTACCTGACTGACACAGATTTGGTACGGGGCCCATGGTTCCCGACCAGGAACTCAGCACGGTGTCCCCATCTTACAAAAAGGCACAGGAGGAAGCAGCATAGCGGTTAGCAGCAGGTCTGAATCACAGCTCTGTGGCTGATATGAAGTCACTTATCTTACTGGACATACTCTCCTCATCCCTAAGACAGCCTGTGACTGTCCTGTCCTACAGGGTTAGGGTGACACCACTCGGCAGCTGTCTCTGTGGTACACCATCACGGGGATGGAGTTATCACAGTTTCTCCATGTGGCCTCCCAGGACAGGGCACTCTGTTACCTTCTGCTGGAGACCTTGGCACAGCTCCACATCTCTGGGCTCAGACTCTGCATCAGTCAAGTGGGGACCCTGCCCCATGAGAGAGGCGAGAAGGGGGGCAGCCCAGGGGACATCCCCCTGGCCTATCTGGTGTCCTCAGACAGGATCTGGGGTTGATAAAATAGTGGCCATGTGTACCTGCACTGTTTCTGTGGTGCTGCCTCCTCTTCCTCAGTCTCCCTAGCCAGGCCCGAGGCTTCTCCTAGCTGCAGCGTCACTGCTGCCACCTGACCAGCAGGGCAACTTCCGGCCGAGCCACTGCCATCCTGGGCCTCCACTGCAGCCCCTCCTCCCATCCCTGCTCACTCTCGCTGCCCCTCATAGCTGGTGACCCCAAGGGTAGCCAGGGAGGCCTTGCTTGGCTCAGAAAGCTCAGATCTGGAAGCTTCCTCTTTGGGCCCTCTTGGCTCCCCATGGAGTGCACATAACGGCCTCTGTTTCCTCGGGGCCTTTCAGGCAGGGAAAGCATTTGTAAACTCTGAAGCCCAGTGCACAGACGGTGTCCATAGGGTCACTTTTTTTTTTTTTTTTTTTGAGACAGAGTCTCACTCTCTTGCCTGGGGCGAGTGCCGTGGCGTCAGCCTAGCTCACAGCAACCTCAAACTCCTGGGCTGGAGCAATCCTACTGTCCCAGCCTCCCGAGTAGCTGGGACTACAGGCATGCGCCACCATGCCCGGCTAATTTTTTCTATATATTTTTAGTTGTCTGATTAATTTCTTTCTATTTTTAGTAGAGACGGGGTCTCGCTCTTGCTCAGGCTGGTCTCGAACTCCTGAGCTCAGGACGATCCGCCCACCTCGGCCTCCCAGAGTGCCAGGATTACAGGCGTGAGCCACCGCGCCCGGCCACCATAGGGTCACTTTTTCAAGCAGCAGCAAGTCCAGCAGGAGGACAATGGTGTTCACAGAATCACTGAGATTTAGGTCCGTTGGAGGGTCAGGAGGGCCTGGGCCATCATCGGGGGTGTCTTCCCTCTGAAGCCCCATTCCCCCGGCTGAGCATCTCGGCACACACACCCTCAGGGCCTGCCTTGGCCCCCTGCTTGTCTGAGCTCTCTAAGAAGCAGGGGCTCCCAGCCATCTGTCACTTGGGTGACACCCACCCCAGTGTCCCCAGCCTTGCTCGGCGCTGAGCCACTCAGTGAGTGCTCATAAACTGCACCAGGAGAGCAGGTCAGGTACCTGTGACCTCAGCGTCAACTGGCGCAGGCTGGCACCAAGAGGCCAGGAGTGCGGGCTGGACTGAGCGTGTTCCCACTGACAGTCTGAAAGGCAGGTGCACCCACCTCCCCTTCTAAGGTGCCCTGAAGCTGAGCGGCCAGTGTGGCAATGATGGGGGACCCCGTTTGTTCACTGGCACTTCCTCTGTGCCCTAAGAGGGCACTGTGTGCTGGGCCTGGCCCTGGGCTCGGAGGGGTATGCAGGGATGAGCCCGAGGGTCTGGTATGAGCACCAGGCCCGGGAACGAGCATCTGCGGCACCAGGTGGCTCTGCCATGGCAAAGGGGGCCCAGCAGAGCCCTGGAGCAGGCACTGTGAGTGTGCCGACTTCACCCCACAGCCACCCCACCAGCCAGTGTGAACATCTCTCTGTTAGAGGTGAAGTGCAGAGATATCAAAAAACTTGCCCGAGGTCACACGGCTAGATGGTTGGGCAGAAAAGACTTGAACCCTTTTGATTGCTCATCTGTGCCCGATGCTGCAGTCAGAAGTCCTGGCTTCCAGCCCTGATTCTGCAGGCTCTTGCCAGTTTTGCATGATGTGCACCTGAATCACGGACAGGTGATCAAGCACAGTGAGAAGGTTCTTTGCAAACCAAAGGCCCCGGCCCCACCTGCCCCTGCCCTTTCCTGGGCTGTGCTGGTAGCTGGTCCTGCTCAGGGACAGTCATTGTCAGTGGGCAGTCATCAGCTTCCTTTGTCCCCACAACCACCAAGACTCAGGAGGATGGGACACGTGTCCGAGGGCCACAACCCCCTCCCCTGCAGCCCCCACTGCATCCTCATTGTGAAGGATGGGCACCGTGCAGGCTCTGTCCAGCTCTGCTCTCGAATCCAGTCTCCTGACGGCCCAGGGGTCTATCTGCATCAGACTCAGCCAAGCAGCCCACAGGGAGGGCATCTATGTGCCCTGATGGCCGACCTCACCTGAGTTACTCTGGGTCTGCTCTGGATGAGTAGGAGGCTAGGAGACAGGGACATGGGAGGGTGGAGAGGAAATTGCTTCCCTCCCTTCAGTAGGGACGGGTGGGTGTGCTTGGGGCTTGGAGGTCTGTAGGGGTATGTGTGTGCGTGTGTGTATGTATGTGTATGTGCATGCACAGTGCGAAGGTGCCTGTATATGTGTGCTTGTGCACACATCGTTGCATGGGTGTGCAGAACAATTGGGATGGGTACACACATGCACACGTAAGAAGTCCAAGATGTGTGTGTCTGGTGCCCTGGGAAGAGTTGTGCCCAAGGGCAACCTGAAGAAGTCGGCGGGGCAGGGAGGCTATTAGAAGCATGTGGCGGGGCAGCCCAGAGGAGAGGGGATGTGCACTGACGGGGCAGGTGGGAGGAGAGGAATAAGACCATGGTATCCAGGCTGCCCCTACCCTTGGCTGGGACTGTCAGGGCAGTGAAGGTCCCAGCAGGGAGGTGACAGGGTCTAACTCTGGAGACCAGGCAGGCAGTGTCATCCAGCCATGGATGGTGAGGCTGAACCTTAGCTAGGGACCTTATCAGGTAGCGCCTCTGCAGTGGTCTTGGCAGACTTGGGGCCTGAATGAGGAGGGGTCCTTGGAGACCACAGCTTCCAGGTCAGGGAGCAGTGGACGGCAGTGCCGTGCATTGGGGGGTGTGGGGTGAGTGCGGACCTGAGGCTGGGGAGAGGGTGGACTCCTCACTGTGTGCATGGAGGGGAGCTGGGTGGGCTGGGGTCCTCAGGGGAGGTGTGGGGCTGCACTGAGGCCATGCTCGGTGACGGGCCCCACCTCCTCTCTCCCTCCACAGTGAAGAAGAAGCGGACCTGGCACAAACATGGCCCAGGGCAGGCACCCGACGTCAAGCCCGTGCAGAATGGCAGCCAGCTCTTCATCAAGGAGCTGCGGAGTCGGACCTTTCCCAGGTGGGGCCCGGTGGGTGTGGGGAGCCTCAGGGGCCACCCTTCCCTCCTCGGGCACTGCCCTCCTCCTGTCATGCTCCACCACCTGCAGCCAGGGGACACATACTCTGTATGTCTGTCCTTCCGTCTGTCCTGTCCGTCGTCAGGGGCTCCCAATGCTGGGAAAGTGGGGAGCAGCAAACCTGTCTCCTGGAGGCAATGTAGCCTCCACTGCAACTTCAGTGCTCCTGGCAGATGGGCCGAACTCTCCTTCCCTTTGTCAGAACCTCCCTGCGGGTGAGGGGACAAGCGGTGGTAACTGTTGTCCTCTGGGCAGAAGGGACCTCTCTCCCCACCTGGGTGTGCCGGACACTTGCCAGACGCTGTCCTGGGTCTTTGGCTCTTGGGCCTCCCTCTGCTCCACAAGCTCCCTCTTAGAGACCCCCGCCGCCCCCACCCTTATTCTGCATGAGGGCAGGGGACAGAACTCACGCCTCAGGGAGGATGCAGCGGGGAGCTGCTCCTGGTAAGGAAGGAACCATGTGGGGAAGCTGCTCCTTGCTGCCCCATGGTGCGTCATGGGCTGGAGATGGTTTCTGTTTGTCTGACGAAGTCTTTATTTCTCCTTCACTTTTGAAGGACAGTTTCGCTGGGCCAAGAATTCTAAGTTGATGGGTTTTTTCTTTTGATGCTTTGAAAATTTCACCCCATTCCCTTCTTGCTGGCATGATTTTTGATGAGAAATCCAGAGGAACTTTTATTCTGGCTCATCTATGGGTAAGGCGCTTTCCCCTCTGGCTGCTCTTTTCTACCCCTGCCTTATTGAGATACAATTCATAGACCCAGTTCACCCATTTAAAGGGTACAGCTCAATGGGTTTTACTGTGTTCACAGATACATGCACCATTACCAGTCAATTTTAGAACATTTTTATCACCCCCAAAAGAAATCCCGTAACCTTTATCCATCACCCCTGTCTTCCCATCACCCTTCCCCACAGTCCTAAGCTACTATCGATGTGCTTTCTTGTCTTTATAGACTTACTGACTTTGGACATTTCCTGCAAATGGAATTGTACAGTATGTGACTGGCTTATTTCATTTAGCAGAACGTTTTCAAGGTTCATCCATGTTGTAGCATGTGTCAGTACCTCACTCCCTTTTCATGGCTGAATAACACTCCATCGTATAGATACCCCACATAGATATTCTATTTACCCATTCATCAGATGATGGGCATTTGTGTTATTTCCACTTTTTGGCTTCTATGAATAGTTCTGCTATAAACATTTGTGTACAAGTTTTTGTGTGAATATACGTCTTTATTATTTTAAGGAGTGGAATTACTGGGTTGTATGGTAGCTCCATGTTTGTTTGATTGAGGAACTGCCAGGCTGTTTTCCAAAGCAGCTGCACTATTTGGCATTCCTGCCAGCAGTGTGTGAGGGTTCCGGTTTCTTCACATCCTCCCCAGCACTTGTTATTATCTGACTCTTATTCTGGCCATCCTAGTGTGTGGGAAGTGGTTATCTCATTGTATCTTGATCTGTGTTTCTCTCATGATTGAAGATATTGAGTATCTTTTCATGTGCATATAGATCTTTGTATATTTTCCTTGGAGAAATAACTATTTAGATCCTTTGCTCGTTTTTAATTTTTTTTGTCTTTTTATTATTAAATTTCAAAGTTCTTTATATAGTATATTCTAGATACAAGTCTGTTATCCAATATATGATTTGCAAATACTCCTTTTATTTTCTTGACAGTGTACTTTGAAGCAGAAAAGTTTTTAATTTTGAAGTCCAATTATCTATTTCTTTTGGTTGCTTGTGCTTTCGTTGTATCTAAGAGTCCGTTGTCAAATCCAAAGTCATAAAGATTTATCTCTTTGTTTTCCTCTAAGAGTTTTGTAGTTTTAGCATGTACAGTTTGTTCTTTGATATATTTTTAGCTAATTTTTACATATGGTGTGAGGTAAGGATCTAACTTCATTTTTTTACATGCAGCTATCCATTTGTCTCAGTACCATTTGTTGAAAAGACTGTTCTTTTGCAATTAAATGGTCATGGCACCCTTGTCAAAATCAATTGGCCATAGATATACATGTTTACTTCTGGATATTCAATTCTATTCATCTGATCTATATCTATCCTTATGTCAGTACCACACTATCTTGATTACTATAGCTCTGTAACAAGTTTTGAAATCAGAAAGTGTGAGTCCTCCAACTTTTTCTTTTTCAAGTTTGTTTTGGTCAGTCTGGGTCCCTTGCATGTCCATATGAATTTTAAGATCAGCTTATCAATTTCTACAAAGATGTCAGTTGGGATTCTAAAAGGGATTGTGTTCAGTCTGTAGATCACTTTGAGCATATTGCCATCTTAAAAATGTTTAATCTTCTGACCTATAAACATGGATGCTTTTCCATTTGTTTAAATTTTTCAAATTTCTTTCAACAGTGATTTATAGTTTTCAGAGTATAAGTTGTGCACTTCTTTTGTTAAATTTATTCCTAAGTATTTTATTCTTTTTGGTGTTCTCATAAATGGAATTGTTTTATTAATTTCATTTTCAGAATGTTCATTGTACATGAACATTTTATGTTCAGAATGTACATAGAAATACAATTGATTTTATATATTGATCTTGTATCCTGCAACCTTGCTGGATTAGTTTATTAATTCTAACAGTTTTTTAATGGATTCCTTGGGACTTTCTATATATAAGAGCATGTCATTTGCAGATAGAGATAGTTTTATTTTTTCCTTTCCAATTTGGGTGACTTGTATTTCTTTTTCTTGCCTAAATGCTATGGCAAGAACCTCCAGTATAACCCTGAATAGAAGTGGCAGGGCAGGGGTGGTCGGGGCCCCACCCAGTTCTCTCAGTTACATGAGTAAGGGCTGAGTGCAAGAAGGCAGCCCCTGCCTCTTGGAAGTACTTGCCCAGGACTTAGCCTTGGCAACAGACAGCTGGGACAGGATGAGAAACAGACGTCCTGCTCCCCCCAGGAAAAAAGCCCTGCAGCTGGGAGCTGGTGGGGAGAGCCCGTGTTCTTGGCTGTAGCATTTGGGAGTGAGTGGAATCTCCACCTCACTGAGCCATAAAGGTAGAGGGAGGGAGCAGGATTGGTTCAAATATCAGAGACTCTTGCCTTTCATACTGAATTCTTAGAGATCTTCTTGAATAGATGTTTCTTCTTTGCTTTAAGACCATTTCCAGAGCCTTTGAATAGTTGTTTTATAAATAATTTTCACCAGTTTTGTTGTCATGCTAGAAGTTGACCTCTCTCATCTGACTTCTTTCAAGATATTTGCTTTGTCTTTGGTTTTCTGCAGTTTGAATATGATATGCCTAGGTATAGATTTTTTGGTGTTTATCCTGCTTGGTGTTGTCTGAGCTTTCTGGATCTGTGGTTTCATGTCTGTCATTACATTTGGAAAATTCTCAGCCATTATTACTTCAAATATTTGTTCCGCTCCTTTCTCCATTTTTTTTTCTTTTTCTGATATTCCCATTATGCACGTTATACCTTTTGCAATTCTTGTACATTTCTTGGATATTCTGTCCCACCCCTTCTCTTTTTTTCTTTGTTCTCTTTGCATTTCAGGTTGGGAACTTTCTATTAACAACTTCAAGCTCACTGATTCTTTTCTCAGCTGTGTCCAGTCTGCTGACGAGCCTATCAAAGTCTGTCTTCATTTTTGTTACAGTTTTTTTTTTAAATATATATATTTATAGTATTTCCTTTTTGTTCTTTCTTAGTTTCCATCTCTCTGCCTACATTACCCCTCTGTTCTCACATGTTGCATGTTGTCCACTTGTTCCATTAGTGCTCCTAACATGTTAATCCTAGTTATTTTAAATTTCCTGTCTGATAATTCCAAAATCTGTGCAGCATCTTAGTCTTGTTCTGATGCTTGCTTTGTCTCTTCAGACTATCGTTTTCCTTGCCTTTTAGCATGCCGTGTAGTTTTTGTTGCAAGCCGGACATGATATTTCGGGTAATAGGAACTGAGGTAATTAGAGTTTAGTGTGAAGTTTTATGTTAAATTTGCTATAGCTCTAGGTGCCAGAGACTTCTGTTTCTTATAGATTCCTTATTTGTTTTTCTCCTGTTTTCTTTGGGTTTTCCCAAGAATTCCTTATTAAATAGAGCCTGTGTCCTGCAACTTTCTCAGTTATAATCAGCTGTTATTATGCTGATGTATAGTGGTAAGGTTTTGGGGAGGGGAAGTATTCTCTAAATTTATGATTAAATCTCAGTTTCGTAGTGTCTGGGCTTTGAGTGTCTGGACTGTGACTTTCAGAAGCATTTCTCATCCTTTTTGTTTGTTTTTCCTCACCTGAGACAGGAGGGCTAGGGACACTGGAGCTGGCTAATTGCCTTTCCTGCTGTCAGATAAGGGTCTGACAAAGTTGTTCCCCTGGTGGGCAGACTTTTGTTATGGAGAACACTCTGGGTGTGTACAAAAATGGTTCCTTTTTCCCTTCCTCTGTCTGAATCAGGAGGGGATGTTGACCATGAGAACCTGGCAGAGTTCTTGGAGGTAAAACCGGTGACAGCGTGGGTCTCCTCGAAGACTCGGCCCCAGGAGTTTTTAACTCTCGACCTGCTCCACACTCAACTGCCAGCAGTTTGTCAAAAGTTACCACTTAGATGTTCCTACCAGTTACTCCTCCAGCAGCTTCTGCTTCAGAATTTTTCTGCATTTTCCTTTTTCCCCAGATTTTGGGGGGTTGTTTGCCCTACAACCCCAATTCTCTGATGAATCTTAGAAAATGTGTTGCTGTTCAGTTTGTTTAGCTTTTGTCTTGTTGTGAGGATGCAAGTGATGACTTTTAAGCTCTTTACATGTTGAAATTAAAACCAGAACTCCAGTTCTGCATTATTTTAGCCACTTCGTGTTAATTGGGTTCCCTTTATTGTTGAGTTATGTTGACCAAAAAAGTCATAAAGTCTATAAATTTAGAAAGGAGGTCTTATTCCTAGAAGAGGGCAGGTGGGAATTGGAGCCTTTGGCCAAAACCTAAAAGCTAGTGCTCCGAGAGTGAGAAAGAGAGGTAAAGATACAGAAATTTATGTTGAATGGGGTGGCTGAATATGCATGTTTAACAAGCTATAGGCGGGGTCATGAATATTTATGAAAGGAGAAACATACGCACACGCACTTGAGCTTCATGCTACACCATGGGTACCGTGTTCAGAAAATAGAGGCTTTAGCATGATCCCAGGATGGCGTTGTCGGCCCTCTGATGCCAAAAGATGAAGCAGAGGACAAGAAATCCCTCTCTGCAGACTGATGAGAACCACCCATGGTTAGTGGTTTCTTATCAGGAAGGAATGCTGGTCGTTGTGCCAAAACTGCAAAAAAGGAGTTAGACGGAGAGTGGAAGTCAGCAGCAGAGCAAGTCTTTCCAAAGTGCTCATTCTGTCTAACCCTTAGGGAAGAAAGCCAGGTGGTGGTTAATAAGGGAGGGATATGACAAGGTGCGTCTGACCTCCCTTTCTGTCATGGCCAGAAACTGAGTTTTAAGGTTTCTCTGGGGTCTTCTGGGCCAAGAGGGGATCCGTCCAGTCAGTTGGGGGACTTACGATTTTATTATTTTTCAGTTGTAAGAATTCTTTACGTATCTAGATACTTGTCATTTAGCAGATATTTTCTGCCATTCTGTGAGGTGTCTTTTACTTTCTTGATAGTATCAATTTGAAGCACAAAAGTTTTAGTTTTGATGACGTCCAGTTTATCTGTTTTTTTTCTTTTGTTGCTTGTGCTTTTGGTGTCACAGCTAGGATATCATTGCCTAATCAAGATCATGAAGATTTTTTTGTTTTCTTCTAAGAGTTTTATAGTTTTAGCTTTTATATTTAGGTCTTTGACTCATTTTGAGTTAATAGTTTTTGTGTATCGTGTGAGGCAGGGGTCCAGCTGTATTCTTTTACATGTGGATATTCAGTTTTCCTAGCTCCATTTATTGAAAAGACTGTCCTTTGCGCCACTGAACTGTCTTGGCACTTTTGTTGAAAAGCAGTTGACCGTAGATGTGAGGATTTATCTCTGGGCACTCAGTTCTAGTCCAGTGCTCTGTATGTTTCTTCATATGCCGGTACCACACTGTTGGTAGCTTTGTAGTGAATTTTGAAGTTGGGAAGTATCCTCCAACTTTATTCTTCTTTTTAAAGACCATTTTGGTCATCTGGGGTGCCTTGAATTTCCAATCAGCGTTCCAAGTTCAGTTTGTCAGTTTCTTCAAAGAAGTCAGCTAGGATTTTGATAGGGATTGTGTGGAATCTGTAGATCAATTTCCTGTTGTTTCTAGAATCCCACTTCTTCCTTCTAGATTTGATTTTCTTCTTGTTGAATTATATCCTTTAGTAGTTCTTTCAGCAAAGGCCTATGAAAAATACAGTCTCTTGTCTGACAGTGTTTTCGTTTCATCCTTACTCTCGAATGATTCTAATATTCTGAAATGGATCTAATGTTCTAGAGTAAAAGTTATTTTTCTTTAACTCTTTGAAGATTGTTTTTTATCATCTTTTGACATCTTTTGTTGCTGATGAGATGTCCATTGTCAGTCTAGTTGCTGTTTTTTTTGTTTTGTTTTGTTTCTGATAAATAATCTTTTCTTTTTCCTCTGAAAATATTTAAGACTGTGTGTCTTTGATGTACCATGAGTGTACCATAATGCCTCTAGGTGCACATTTGTTTTTGTTTACCCTGCTCAAAACTCAGTAAACCCTTTTGTTTCAAGGAGTCATATCTGAATTCTGAAAAATATTCTATTTTCTCTTTTAATAGCATTTCTTCCACATTCTCTGTATCATTTTTCAAATCTTTCTTCAAATTTACTATTTTTTCAGCCAGCTACCATTTAATGCATCCATTGAGTTTTAAAAATTTCATGTATCATAGTTTTCATTTCTAAAATTTCTATGAAGTTCCTTTTCACTGTTGCCTGGTCTTTTTCTATACTTCCCTATTCTTTGATTAATCTTCTTAATATCCTTTTGAATGTGTTCAATATGTTTATCTTAAAATCTCTTTTTCAGTTGCTCTGCTATCCTCAGTTCCTGCGACCTGCTTTTTTGTTTGGTGTCTGTCTCGCCGGTTCCCTCCTTCTGTGAGGCGAGAGCCCTAGGAGAGTCATTTTGTGTGGTGGCCAGGGTGTCCTTGGCTGCTGAGGTGTCCCTACAATATGGTTTTGTGTTTGCCTTTTCCTGGGGTCATGAGAGTTGCACAAGATTAGTTCCAGATCCAATTTGGGTTTAGTGTGAATTCGAAACTCTCATGAGTGAGAGACAGAGGTTGGAATTCAGATTTATCAAGGGTGACTCTCTACCTGTGGCCCCGGCAGGTGGGAGGCTGAAGCTTCCTTTGCATGATCTCGACACCCATGAGCTTTTCACGAGTTGCCTGCACACGTTCCTCCTTCTCCCTCGCCCCACTCCTCCTGGTTTATCCTCAGTGCTATTTCCTCGTGATCAAAGCCAGTGGACGTTCTTTAGTTCTGGTCTTAATGCTTTAGTTCTGAGCTCTTGGCAAAATTGGGCACTGCAGCCCTCTCTGCCCTGGAAGTCCTGTCCTTTCTTGGGGATGCGTTTCTTCACTTCTTCTCCTCTGACTGACTGCCCTCCCTGAGGGCTGCGGGGGCTCCACAGCCTCTTTCCACTGCCTCCAGCTCTTCCGAGCTCCCGCCCTGTCTCCCAGCTGGCACGTCCACTGGAGAATCCAGCACGTATCTCAGACCAAGTATGTCCCAGCTCCGCTCCTGATGCCCTGCCCTGCTCCTGCCCGCTTCCCCAGGGCCCTCTCGGCTCAGCCCAGTGCCTGGCCATCCGCCTTTGCCTGCTCCTGTCCCTCGGCCCCTCAGAGCCGTTGCCAGACCTGTTGGTCTTCTGAAACCCCTGTCCCCCTCACTGTGCCCGATCCAGGCCCCCACACCCTGAGTATCCTCCCATTGCTCCCTCCGTCCTGCTGCAGGTCACTGTCCACACGGCTTCGGCAAAACCACAGACTGTGTCATCGCCCTGCTCAGACTGTCTGCCCGTGCCCTGGCTCCCTGCCGCTCCTCACAGTTGCTACTTCTCCCCTCTCAAAGGCACATTCCTTCTGTCCTCCGCCCGCCCACAGGCCTGGGCTTAAGCTCTTGCTTCTCTTCCCTGCTGCCTTCCCCAGCACTGCCAATGCTGTGCCCATCCCACGGAAGCCTGTCCTGACGTCACCAGGCAGGGGCTATTCCAGCATGGCCCTGTGGGGCCCTGGTGCCAAGGCAGCGCCCGGCACACAGTGGGGTAGGGGTGGGGGCTCCATGGACCACAGCTGCCCAGTGGCCCCTCGAGGAGCAGGAGGCAGCCTGTCAGTTCTCTGTGAAGGTCATTTGTCCCCTTTGCCTGGGGGCCCCTCTCATCTACCTCTGGCCCTACAGTGGCAGCAGTGGCCAGTAGGGGGCAGGCCAGGACCAACACTCTTATTCCAGGTCCTTGGCTGGCACAGTGCATGAGGGTCACCCTTGCCAGCTGGGGGCCACCCAGCCCTGACCCCTACCGCTTCCTCTGGGGCAGGACTGTGGGACAAGCAGGATTGGGCAGGGCAGGGGGCAAAAGGGGACCTGGTTTCCACTCCTGCCCTCTCCACACAGCTTTGTCCAAGGCCTTCCCCCTTTTGGGGGGTTGGGGTCCATAGTCCTGGTGGCTCCTCCTCATCAGCTGTGACTCTGGTGGCCTCTGTACCCCTGTAGGGGGAGTCACTGGGCCCCAGGAGGGTGAGTGAGGGGCCCGCCCAGGTCTGGCTGTTGTTGTGGCCACGTTGAACAGCTCCCAGGGCTCCTGGTGCGGGGTCTTGGCCCAGGGCCTGGAAGACAACATCCCCTCTGAGGCTTCCTTTCTTCTATAACATGGAGACACAAATTCCTGAGGATGTATTAGGATCTGGTGTCCTGTGGCCGTAGTTGGACCCGGGAGCTGGCCCACCCCAGAGATGCCCTCAGATGTGCCTGCATCCTAGGCTTGCCTTGCCCTACCCAGCGGTGGCTCTCCTTGGGCAGTGCTCCTTGTGCTTGGCTCAGCCTGAGAGGGACTGTCCCTTTTGCTGCACCCTCGAATCCCAACCTCCCCCTCCAGGTACAGTGAGAGGAGCTACCCTCCCCTGTCGGGTCAGGGCTGGGAGGGCAGTGAGGGATGGCCTTGCTCAGGCCACAGTGCTCCTGCCTCTCTGTGCCCGGCAGGAAGGCCCTTGTCACCACTGACGTTTCTGCCTTGAGGTGTGTGGGACCAGGTGTCCCTGCCCCCAGGCGATGGGGCTCCCTCAGTCAGCACCACATCTGCTCCCTGGCTGCCCCCTGGCCCCTGGGTGTGGTGCCTCTAGCCTGGCCTCTTCCTGTGGTTATGGGAGGCTGGTGGCCAGGGGCGCTCAGCCTCCCCAGCCCGGAGGCCCCACCCAGGCCTATCCTGGGGCAGGAGGCTGCTGTATGTGGCCCTTTGCCCCGACGTGGCCTCTGACCTGTGCTTCCCCACAGCGCTGAAGACGTGGTGGCCCGTGTGCCGGGCAGTCAGCTCACGCTGGGCTACATGGAGGAGCATGGCTTCACTGAGCCCATCCTCGTCCCCAAGAAAGATGGGCTGGGCCTGGCTGTCCCGGCCCCCACGTTTTATGTCAGTGACGTTGAGAACTACGTGGGTAAGTGCTGTTGCCTTCACATCACTGTGAGGGCCGGAGCTGGGAAGCGCTGGGGGGCACCCAGTGCCTGTGCCTGCTTTCCCCCATGCCCCGGCTGCAGCCCAGGTGTGGTGTGAGCAGGTGAGGCTCGGGGCTCGCCACAATCCATTCCTGGTGCTGTTAAAGCAGACCCCACATCCCACTGAGACAGCGTGTGACCTGGCAGGCCCCTTCCGTCTCAGTTACTCTGGCTGCAAAGTGGGGGCTGGTCTGGTGGACCTCTTGGTTCTGACAGCTGTGACTCCCATTACCTTTGAGTGCTACAGGACAGTGCCATGCCTGGGAGGCTCAGTGGTGTGCAGCCTCTGCCAGCCTGGGTCTGGCACTCCGTGACTGTACCACGACCTGCCCCCATGGCGCCAGGGCTGCCTCCCGTTCTGGATTCCTTCTGAGTTCTAGCCAGTGCTGTGGGCAGCTCCCAGTGCCCTGACATGCTCAGTCGGGCACGTGTGGGTGGAGGACATGCCTGTGGGGGGCACTGTCTGGGAGGCAGCTGTCGCTGGGGCTTCCTGGTTGCTGGGGCTCAGAGTGCTCATGGGGGATGCCTGGGTGGCTGGTGGGGGAGGAGGAGAAAGCCTGAAAAGGCGAACACCCAGGACGCAAGAGGTGCCGGCCGGGGCCCTGAGACGAGCGTCTCCAGTGCTCTGAGCCTGCTCCTCTTCATCTGTGCAGCCACGTGCGGCGGGTGCTGGGTGTTAAGTGAGATCGTCTGTACCAGCTGCTGGCCCCATGGTGACACCCATGCAGGAGGCCACTGGATTCCATTTCAGTAGGGCTGGGGGTCATAGCCCTTCTCTGGAGCCACACGTCCAGCCTGGGGCCACCCAGTTTGGGCTCTCAGACTCATGTGGAGGACGAAGGGCCAATGCCATGGGAGCTGGCAGGTGTCTCAGGAACAGGGGCTGGACAGGGCTCATTCTGCAATTTGGTGTTGGGATGTTGGGGGTCCACGGGAGGGGGCCAATGCCGTGGGATTCTTAGCGAGGAGGAGGGCAGGCTGGGCGTGCCTGGAGCCAGGATGCAGCCTGTCACGAGTGTGCTCCAGGTCCAGCTGTGCTGAGACAGGGTCATCCAGTGGTCTGTGTCTGCGTTGCTCCACGATGCTGGTCAGACGGCCCCGTGTGCCGCAGTTCCGCGAGCGCGTGCACGCTCACTAGGCGAGCGCTGCTTCTCACACTGAGACTCACGTTACCAGCTCGGTCACGGGCCCCTTCCCGGGCCGTCTCTGCCAGCCGCGGAGCACCAGCGCTGACAGCTGACACCCAGTGAGGGCCTGCCCAGGCCAGGCATTTCTCCACGCTCTTCCCATGGAGGAGCCAGTCCAGGCCCCCGCTCTGCAAGGTGGGCCACTCGCCAGCAAGGCCCTGGGCTCGCCCAGTACCAGGGTGGGGCCTGGTTTGTCCTTCTGCAGCGGCCCCTGCAGGAGCAGGGAGGGATGGCTTTTAGATAGTTTTATTGCTTTTATGTCTTTCTTTTTCCTCTTTTTTTTTTTATTATGGAGCTTGCTCAAACACACACACAAATGAGAGAAGCGAGCAGTGAGCCCCACACACCCAGCACTGTCCGCAAAAACCAATTTGCTGCCTGCCCCGATTTTTTTTCTCCTGGAGTATTTTAAAGGAAATCTCTTTACATACATTATTTTACCCCTTAAAAACTCCAATATGAAGCTCTAACAAAAACTCCAATATGCAGCTCTAACAGATGGTTTTCTAAAAATATAGTCACAACTTCATCATTGCATTCTATGATAATAGTGATAATTTCTTGATCATATGGAAGACCTGGTTTAACTCTTCCCAGTTGCCTTAAAAATACCTTTTTACATTTGGCGGTTCCGGTCAGAGTCCAAACAAGAACCACATGTTGCATTTGGGCTTTGTGTCCCTGCAGTCTCTTTTCCCCTCTGACAGCCACTCCTTTCATCCCATAGGCTTGTTGCAAAAAGGGGTGGTGGTCCCACAGAATTTCTCTCATCCAGGATTTGGTTGTCAGCATCTGTCCCCGGTGTTCCCTGTAAACCCATGGCTAGAGGCTTGCTTAGACTTGTGTTCCGGTTTCTGGCAGGACTCTCTCTGTGGCATGTGTGTTTCTGTCCCTGAGGAGGCCTGCAGTGCCTGGCCCCACACTTCGGTGACGCAGACACGGTCCGTGGGCCCAGGCCTCCAGCCTCACCTGTCCACAGAAATCCCACGGCCTCTCACCCTGTGGTCTGAGCCCGTTAAGGAGCATTGCAAAGGGCAAGTTCGACAATTCTGTCCTTCCCCCCATCTATCCATCATGTCTTCTGTAAAGAACTTTGCCCCTTGGTTGATTTTCCTCATCAACTACAGAAAAGACTTTTTTCTTTCTGTATCGGTTTATCAAGTTTCAGAATTGGTACCCTAGAAATGCAGGGTTTTTGATTGTTTACTTTTTAAAATGTAGGTATGTTCCATGCATTATCTGGGACATACTCATACCGATTTGTTGCTCATCTGAAATTCAAGTTGGCCAGACGTCCTGTGTTTTTATTTTCTAATCTTGCCATCCTTGCCTATGACGGGGCCACCTGGCAGCATCACCGGGTCCTCACGAAAGTCAGAGGGAGGGGAGCGGTCAGGGTGCTTTGTTAACCAGGGACAGCAGGGTGGAGCTGGACATTGGCGCTCAGAGCCTCAGTGTCCAGCCTCCTGGCGGCTGCTGCCCTGCACGAGGGCAGCTGACGCATGTGAGTGCCCACCCTGCACCTCCTGGCTGCACGGGAGGCCGTGGCACCTTCCCCGGGTGCTCACGCTCCTCCTGCTGCCTCCCCAGGGCCAGAGCGGAGCGTGGACGTGACGGACGTCACCAAGCAGAAGGACTGCAAGATGAAGCTGAAGGAGTTTGTGGACTATTACTACAGCACCAACCGCAAGCGAGTCCTCAACGTCACCAACCTTGAGTTCTCTGACACCAGGTGAGCAGGGCCACCCCAGGGGTGTGGGGGCCAGGGTTGGGCCTTGGGGGCTGGACCCAGGACCCCTCCCTGCTCTGGGGCTGCAGCCGTCCTTGGCAGTCACCTGAGAAACACAGGTTCAAGGTCTCAGGAGTAAAAATACTGTACGCAGCATATGCTGACTTTTCCTGTTTCTCTGTCTTCTTAAAATTTTGTTTTTCTTTCTTTTTCTTTTTTTTGTTGAAGCTTACCCACAGTTGACTGTTTGTCTTTTAAAGTATGAAAGTAATGCATTGAACAGTCCAAACAGAAGAATAAGGAGCAAGAAAACTACTCTGCAGCGTCACCAGCAGTTCTCTCCTGTGGCCTGCACCCCACCCCGCCCCCAGAGAGAACCGTCGGCAACAGTGTTTCTTCCCGAATGCGCGTGATACTCATGACACACTCAGGACACCTCACGCTCACAGACACACTCATGACACGTTCATGCATCCCCTCACGGACACGCAGACGGTCATGGCACACTTGTGACACCCACACTTACTCATGGACACCAACGCTCATGACGCATTTGCAACACACTGACACACTCATGGACCATTCTCGACACACAGCCACTGACATGCTCATGCTCACAACCTGAATACACTCACAACACGCTTACGACACACATCCTGGACACACTAAGACTGATGCAGTGGCACGCCCACGCTTGCTAACACACACCACACTTCACTGGCACACTTACTGACACCCTCACGCTCACATGAGATCACGCCAGGGCCGCTGCTCTGTGACCTGCCCTCCCTGCCTTCCCAGGCCCAGCTTTTCCTGGGTAGGAGGTCCCCACACAGGTGTGCCTTGGTCGACCTGGACCCACTGAGTTCTGGGCATTTGTGTCATCAGGCCCACGACCACTGGTCACCGTTGGTGGAGGTGTCCTCTTTTGGGGGCTGGTCGCTTCCCGGTAGTGGGGCTGCCAGCACCACCCTTTGTTGCTGTGACCCTGGGGTTTCCCAGGGTGGTGTGCCTGGCAGTGGCCAGTGCCCCACCCCTGGATTCACCCCTCGTGCCTTCTCCATCAAATCCCCCCACTGCCCACCACTGGCCCCTTGGGAAAGATCCAGAACACTCACCAGAAGGCATGAGTGGCTAAGAATGATTTCAGTTTTGCATCATTTCCACCTTGCCTACTTCCATAAAGCACATGAGATAACATGTGCAAAAAAACAGGTAGGAAAAAGAAAAAGAATCATTGAAAACCATGACAAGAAAGAGAATATAAAACTGTACCAGGAGCCATAAAAAGATGATGTAACTGGACATTGATTTTTGTTTGAGCTTCGTGACAGCAAAGGCGAAAGGGGAAATGGATGGATTATGGTATCAGAGAGAGCAGCGTGTGTGGCTTTGCTGCCAGAGAACGTACTCAGTCATGTCTATGTCAATTTAATTTGCTGCCTGGTCTGGGAGGTGGGGGGTTCTCATGGAGAGATGTCTGGGTGATGGGGCTGGGGGACATGGTGCTTTAGCCTAGGGTTTCCCCTTGGGCCTCTCAGGGCCACTTCATTTCCTCCTGTGTCCCTTGGAGTCCCAGTCCGAGGACCGTTGGGGGATCGTTTGCAGCTTTTATTGGGTACTCGCGTACTGGGGCATTCATGTGGGCTTGGGTCAGAGCCATCGAGCAGCTCTGAGAGCCTGTTCTATGCCATCCAGAGGGAGGGAGTACGGTCTCTGCTTCATTAGCGAATCTGTCCCCAAAGACGTTGACCAGGCTGTGAAGGTCAGATATGCTATCTGGGGCAGCTCTCAGGGCTTGCTGCCTTGGGGGACCTGCAGTGACCAATGCACCCCTAGGCCACAGAGGTACCTGCTGTGCGGTGGAGCGAGGGTAACGTGCCTGCTGCCTGTCATTCAGACACACACAACACATCTATACTCTTGCTCACGGTGGCCTTGGGCACCCATGCAGTCTTTGGGCCCCCCTCGTCCAAACTCAGAGAAAGGGCTGGCTTTGTACCTGAGGTACAGGCCAAGCCAAGGAAAGGAGGATATCTGGGGCTGTGTTGGGAGGTGGGGGCAGCTGGCCCCCCATGGTGTGTGGTGAGTGAAGGACCTGGCTGGAGCTGGCTCTTGAGGGACCCTCCTCTGTGAGCAATGGTGCGCCCGAGCATCGGAGGGGTCCAGGGTTTGGCCACAGTTGTGGACTGGGGAGAGGAGGACTCCTGGGGGGTGGAGAAGGGCACTCGTTTGGAACATGCTGGAGATTTAGAGGTGAAGGTCTATGAGTAAGAGGATTAAGGTTGGGGTGGCAGGATCAGGCTTGTGATTTGTGACAGTTTTGTGCGGGTGGGTGTGGCCTTAGATAGACACAGCAGCAGTGTCAGATGGGACAGCAGAGATGTGACAGACTCCATCTTGCCAGCGGCAGCAAGAACTCCCAGACCCGGTTCTTGGTAGTGGCTGAAATGTCACCTGTAGGTGCTGCTGAGCTTGACATTTTTGATGCAACATTATGAATTTTATCCAGGACAGTGACATTTAATTGAATCAGAGTCTGCCTTCGCCTCTCCCTGTCTGCCCTGGACATGAGTTGCCTGGTTTGACGGCAACCTAATGTGGCAGGGAGGCGCGGGCACCTGCTGTCTGCTCTGGAGGGCAGTGGCTGTTGCTCAGGTGATGCCAGGAGGCGCCTGGGCTGAGCGTGCGAAATGATGTTCACGCTCAGGGCCCCGTCAGGCCACAGCCACAGGAGCAAGGCCAACCCAGAAAGACTTGCTTTCCAGTTTCCCAGGAAAGGGGGTTCTCTCTCTCTCTGGAGAGGACAGTTCTTGGGGCTTCTCCTGGCCATCTTCTGGGTGTGGAGACCAGCATTAGGAGTGATCTTCTCCCGTGCCTACACCCACAGGCTGGGCCCGTTCATCCTCTGTGATCCCCAGTTTGCTTGTCTGTAGATGGGAGCAATGCCACGTGGCATGCAGGTGGTGAGATAGAGCCTGGGACGCGCCTCACAGGTCACCTTTCCTGTCCTGGCGGCATAAAAAAGGGAAGTATCCAGTCCCGTCACCGCTGACCACTGTTCCTCTGCCCCGCCCAGGATGTCCAGCTTCGTGGAGCCACCTGACATCGTGAAGAAACTGTCCTGGGTAGAAAACTACTGGCCGGATGACGCGTTGCTGGCCAAGCCCAAAGTGACCAAGTACTGCCTGATCTGTGTGAAGGACAGCTACACCGACTTCCACATCGACTCTGGGGGTGCCTCCGCCTGGTACCACGTGCTCAAGGTGAGCCACGCCCCTCGGGGGCACCTCGCCCTGGACCCGGCCACGGTCCGTCTGCCGGATTGTCTGCAGTCCCCACGAGCCCCAGCTGTGGCCAGGATGGTACTCCCTGGGAGGGACACCGGGTTGTCCAGCCCTGGAACAGGAGGCTGTGGAGACGTTTCTGGGTCTAGGGGCAGGGGCGTGTGTGGGCCCAAGAACCACACGCGTGTCCCTTCCCAGTAGGACTGGGACTTGTTCACAGCAGGGCAAGGCTGCCGGGTGGCCGAGCACTCAGAGCAGGCGGGAGGTGTTAGAAAGTGGGGCCAGCAGGAGCCAGAGCCCCACAGAAGCCAGTGGCAGAGTGGTGGGGGCATCTGAGCGGGCAGAGAGGGCTAGGAGGCTTATCACCAGGGGCAAAAGAAAGAAAAGAAGGCAGAGGAAAAATGAGACATAAATAATAACAGAAACAACAAAGGAAACCCTAAGCCTTGGGCTGTGGCCACTGCCTGGAACTCTTTCGACAGCTGGTTACAGCCTTATTTACCCCCTGGGCACCCACACCATTTGTGGTGCCATAGGATAACGGCATGTGGGATGATGGGCCATTGCTCCCAACCATGCTGGGGGTTGTTATACTCAGAATTTTCCTGACATGTGGACTTCTGAATTGCAAAGCCTGTGTTGCAGGCAGGAATGGTGGGCAGGGTGCTTTTCAAGTCAGGGCCTGTCAGCCCCCAGGAGCCCCAGGACATGGTGGGCTCCCCTGCCCCACCCTACAGCCAGCATGGGCGGCTCTGCCAACGAGCTCTCTTGGCAGGGAGAGAAGACCTTCTATCTCATCAGGCCCGCCTCGGCCAACATCTCCCTGTATGAGCGCTGGCGGTCCGCCTCTAACCACAGCGAGATGTTCTTTGCCGACCAGGTGGACAAATGCTACAAGTGCATCGTCAAGCAGGGCCAGACCCTCTTCATCCCCTCAGGTGAGCACAGGCAGCCCTGGGGACACAGGTCTTGGAGCACGCCGGCCCTCATCCAGGTTACTGCTCTGTCCCTGTGCCAGATCCCCACGATGGAGGTCTTCCAGTGTCACTAGCATGCCGGCTCCCTTACCCTGGCCTAGCCGCTCACCCCAGTCTGGTGCCTACAGAGGGGCCAGCATGGGTGCTCCTCACCGTGGGGCCACTTCATGGCCTGGCTGGGCTCATGGTGGCTGAGCCCTGCGTGGAAGAACCAGTTCAGAGAGCCCCATGTAGGGAGGGCAGCTATGGCATCAAAGACAGCAAGGCCGACCTCAGGAGGAGGCGGTATCCGCTGATTTATAATTTTTTATTAAGGGACATTTTGAATCTATGCTGAAGGAGAAAGCATGTTAGAGTAGAGCCAAGACATCCTGTTGTTTGCCTCATAAATATTCCACTATTTCTGAAAGACTTCCTTTCCTTTTACAGTAACATAATTACAAAACTCCCATCATACCTCAAAAAATGAATAATTAACAGCAATTCCCTAGTATCATCAGGTAGCCAATCGATGTTCAGATTTTCAAATTGTTTTATGGTATTTTTTTTTCATTCTAAATCTGGATCCAAATGAGGCCCTCACATGCCATTGATTTACAAACCCCTGAATCTTTTGTAGTCCCTGGGTCCCCTCCTTCCCTCATCCAGGAAGAGCTGTGGATTGCCCGGAGTCTGGCCCGGGCTCCATCTCTGAGGATAACCTAGGGACCAACCCCAGCTCTAGGGGAGATGTGGCCACCGTGCCTTGTCCCCTGGCCCTGCAAGTGAGGGCCAGGGTGCCAGGAGGCCTCACCCAGGGTGGGACTCCCTTTCTTGGCCCAAGTGCTGCCCTCATGTGGCCTGAGCAAGTCCCCTCAGCTTCCTGCCTCAGTTTCCCCATCTGTACAGTGTGGGGCTGGATTGAACAGGCTGTGCCACCTCAGACATGGTTTCTCACCCAACCCCTCACATGGAGGGTGGGGTGGAGCCGGGGCCAGATGGCTTCTTCCAGGAATGCCCTGGGCCACTGGCGAAGCTGCAGAGGCAGGCTGGACACTGAGGCTCAGGGGCAGGGGCCTGGGGGCGGCCAGCGCGCGTCTCTGCCGCTGCTGGTCTAGAGCCAGGACAGCCCCCGCGGGAGCAAGGTGGAGGGCCAGACCCATCCTGTCTCCCTCAGGCTGGATCTATGCCACGCTCACCCCGGTGGACTGCCTGGCCTTCGCGGGACACTTCCTCCACAGCCTGAGCGTGGACATGCAGATGAGGTAGTGACTGCCGCGCCGTCCGCGCTCTGGCTCTCTGGGCAAGGTCCTCCTCTGGCCGGGTCAGTGACAGGCACCCTGGCCTGAGTCCTGGCTCGGCCTGCCTGTGGGCGGCCTGGGCATGACTGTCAGCCTCGCCGGGCCTCCTTGTTCTGTGGGAGGAAGAGGGTGGGCTCTGGGGTGTTACGGGGTCTCTGAGGGGCCTGGGTGCTGGACAGCCCCAGGCAGCCCTCGGTGGGTGTGGGGGTCACCCGAAAGGCTGCTGCCTTCTTTTCCTGGGCACTGACCAAGCTCTCTGGTAGCCACAGCCACGAGTCTCTCATGGGTCCTGAGGCGCAGGCCCACCCAGGGTGGTTGTCCCCTAGTCCACCTCGGCCATGCAGGGCCTGGTGGGGAGGCCTGAGCTGCGTGGCCGAGGTGTGGCCTTGGTGTGTCCAGGGCCTGGATTTACCCTCTAGCATTGACTGCTTGATACTCAGTGCTTTGAACAGTTCTCTGCTGTGGCTTCCAGAGCGTACGAAGTGGAAAGGAGGTTGAAACTGGGCAGCCTGACTCAGTTTCCCAACTTTGAAACTGCTTGCTGGTACATGGGGAAGCATCTGCTCGAGGCATTCAAAGGTACCGGTCACTCCAGGGTGGGCGTCTGAGTCTGTGGCTGTTGGCTGTGGGGGCGGCCAGATCGGGGACGGAGCTCGCTCTTTGGGTCTGAAAGCTGCCTTCCTGGGGCCTGAGCAAGTCCCCTTGGGCCTCAGCCCCCTGGGCCTCAGTTTGCCCATCTGTATAAAGTAGGGCTGGATTGAACAGGCTGGGCCAGCTCGGACACAGCCTCTCCTACCAGGAGGCCTGTCCCATGCTTTAGAAAGAGTTCTGGGCTCTAGGTTAAAAGGGACAAGTGTGCCTGTGGCCTCTGTGTGGGGCAGTTATTAATAACGTCCCTTCCATTCTCCACACATGGTTCCATAGGGGAGGTGGGGGGCCCTTGTTCTGCAGTGAGCTGGGGGGTGAGTGTGAGAAGCTCCGGGTCCCCTTGGGGTCCTCAGGGGCACAGCAGTTGGACTGTAAGGCAGGCTCAGTCCCAGCCCTCAGTGGACATGTGGGCTTCTGGCGGCCACCACCTCCGCTCAGCTTTCCAGACTGCACCACAGCGTGAGGGGAACTGGAGGAGGGTTTGTGTTCGTGTAGGATTTCCTTTTTCAGTGGCGTTCCTCCCTGGAAGGTGCTCTTTTTTGGTTTTGATAACAGTCATGAGCTGAGACTTTTATCCAGAATGCTTTGCACTTCGGCTCTAGTTTGAGAAGCTGAAAATGGCCCTTAGTCTCAGCTTGCCAGGTTTCAGTGATGTTTTCCCATTGCTCCCCAAATTTAGAGCACTGAGCTTGACTCTGGCAGAAGGGAGTTCCCAGGAGGGGAGCCTAGCCCTGTCCTTGGAGGGCTCATGCCAGGGGGCAGAGGCAGGGGCTGCCTGACCGCTGGCCAGCTAGGCCACCGTGGCCAAGTCCTCCAGCCTCTCTGGGCTTGGGCCTTCTCTGGGAGGGGATGGCAGTTCAGCAGTCCCCAGGACCAAGAGGACCCAGGGAGCTGCCATGGGGCCTGGCACACTCTCCAGTGGGCAGAGGGGAGGACGTACCTTTTCTGTTGGGCTGGCCTCAGCCCCCAAGGGTGTGTTAGAGGCACTGCTCCCATGGGAACCCAGCACCTGGCCGAGCTGCGCTTGGTCCCTCAGCTGTGCCAAGGGGTACATGAGGTGGGAACAAGAAGGTGTCTGGGGATGCTGGTGCAGGGCCGTGGGGACAGCCCGTGGCCCATCTATCTCCTGGAGTGACTGTGGCCCCTCGATAAGGCAGGGCTGGGGAATCGGGCAGAATGGGGAGAGCCAGACCACCTATTTGGGAGGGCCAGTCCTTCCCCTCATAGGGCAGGCCTCCGGGAGGACCGGCCCCCCAGGTTCCAAGAGGAACCGTTGGCAGTTGGGCAGGTGGCCGTGGGTGGAGGCCTCTCGAAGGCTGACCCTGTGCATCCCTTGGGCTGGCTGAGAGGCTGGGAGTGAAGTTGCCGGCAGGCGGCAGGCTGGGCACCCTCCCGAGCTCACCACTCTCTCCTCCGCAGGCTCTCACAAATCTGGGAAACAGCTGCCTCCTCATCTAGTCCAAGGAGCTAAAATTCTCAATGGTGCTTTTAGATCATGGACGAAGAAGCAGGTCGGAACCATGCCACAAGGGCCCTTGGGTGGGGAGCAGGTGGCAGGTGGGAGGACCTGGCTAGAGACCTAGGAGCAAGGGCTCAGCCTGCCTCGGTGAGACGTGGCCTGGGAAGGGCAGGTGGCTCCTCCTGCCCAGCTTGGCCGAGGACATGCCTTTGCCCTGGTCAGACACCTGCTGGCCACTGACTGGACCACCTGAGGGGTGGGGGTG
Source organism: Indri indri (assembly GCA_004363605.1). Taxonomy (NCBI): domain Eukaryota; kingdom Metazoa; phylum Chordata; class Mammalia; order Primates; family Indriidae; genus Indri; species Indri indri. Next base: position 36,406 of record RJWJ010010172.1, read on the forward strand.
GGCAGATGCAGATTAAGAGCCCCTCCATCAGGGGCACCAGGCAGCTTGATTGCAAGAGCCAGTGGGGCATGGTGAGCAGGTGCGGCCTGCCCTGGGAGGAAGGTGGGTCTGAGGGTAGGGGACAGACGGCCCATGGTGGGGATGGCACTGTGTGAGCACAGAAAGGCCTGGAACCTGGCAGGGACAGGGAGGAGCCAGGGGAGCAGCTGGCCGGATGACCAGGCATCCAGTTCTGAACAGAGGGCACTGGGGATGCCCTCTCTGCTCCTCCTAGCCGGCCTTGGCTCTCTCTCAGAAGCCAGGCTGCCAGTGCAGGCATAGCCCCCCAGCTGACTTGCTTGGTGACCTGAACAGCCCCTCCCTGTGTCCCCTGCCCGAAGACCCTACTGCACTAGCCCCCTTGGGTGTGCCGAAGTTCCTTCTCCACTGAAGGCTCTGGAGAAGCCGGCTTCTGATTTCCCTTAGCGTCTTGCTGGGGTCATGGCTACAGAAGGGAGGGGAAGGTCCAGCTCAGCCTTGGGCACCCTCAGGGACAGTGTTTCCTGTGGGGGGCTCTCCTGTGCAGAGCCACTGTGCCCAACCCCAGCCTGAGGGAGGAGGGCTCCCTCCCAGGTCAGAGCCAGCAGGGTCTGCAGGGGGCCTTCAGGAGGTGGCGACCAGGCCGGAAACACCGTGTGCAGCTGCCTCTCTCACAGGCGTGCCAGGCGGCCCAGGCCATCCTGTGGCTCTATCTCCCTCAGGCCTCGAGGCCTGGGGCAATTCAGGGCGTCCCTCCCACCTCACCTCAGCCACGTGGCCAGGCGGAGTGGCCTCATGCCCAGGAAGAAGGGATGGGGCCCATGTCCCCTCCACAGCCTGCTCAGGCAACCTCGTCCCCTCTGGGACTTGGTTTGTCCACCAGTAGAGTGGGGGCCACAGCAGAGCCTTCTCATCAGGGCAAGGTCTGGCCGGAGACGTGGGTCCAGGTGTTCTAGGACCTCATACAGCCAGGCCTCACCCCGTGGCAGCCCCTCACCCTATGCCCATCTGGGTGGCGGTGGACCTGGCTCAGCGGCAGGGGATGGCCTAGTGGGGTGCAGGGGAGCGGTCAGGAGCCACAGAGGCCCAAGGGGGGCTGACCCTGTGCCTGGCTGTCCTGCAGGCTTTGGCAGAGCATGAGGACGAGCTCCCAGAGCACTTCAAACCTTCGCAGCTCATCAAAGACCTGGCCAAAGAGATCCGGCTCAGTGAGGTAGGGCCATGCCCAGGGCACTGGGCTAGAACTCTGGGGAGGAGGGAAGGCCTGCCTGTCTTTCTCTGAGCCTGGGGGCCAGCCTGGCCCAGAGCTGCCAGCCCAGGGAAGGCCAGCATCCCAGATGGCCCTCCCTGTGCTGTCCTGGGTAGGTTCACCTGCATGAGGGCTCTGGGTCCCAGGGCTCAGGCTGGGCAGCTGTGTCCTGGTATGAGCACGTAGGGAATGAGAGATGGCTCTGGGCCACTCTGTAGCTCCCATGGGGTGGTGGTGGGTAGGGGGGCTCTAGGGAAGGAGCCTTTGGCCCAGCCCCTCCAGTCCCAGCTCAAGTGAGCCCAGACGAGCCCCTTGCGCTCGGGGTAGGACAAAAAAGCCCTAGGGCTGTGGGGACCAAGTGGCTAATGGGGTGGGGTGGTGTGAGACTGATGAGCCTTTCTGGGCCAACAGCACCTGCCAGTGTGGCCATGAGTCTCCAGAGCCCTGGCATGTGGACCCTCCTGGGCCACAGTTTGGAAGAAGCAGCTACTGACCCTCTGCTTTCCATACCCCAGAATGCATCCAAAGCCACCCGACCGGAAGTGAATGCTGTTGCCTCCTCAGATGAGGTCTGTGACGGGGACCGGGAGAAGGAGGAACCCCCGTCTCCCATTGAAGCCACTCCACCTCGATCCCTCCTGGAGAAAGTGTCCAAAAAAAAGACTCCCAAAACTGTGAAGATGCCCAAGCCGTCCAAAATCCCCAAACCTCCCAAGCCCCCCAAGCCCCCCAAACCCCCCAAAACGCTGAAGCTCAAGGACGGAGGCAAGAAAAAAGGGAAGAAGTCCCGGGAGTCGGCCTCGCCCACCATCCCCAACCTGGACCTGCTCGAAGCCCATACCAAGGAGGCGCTGACCAAGATGGAGCCACCCAAGAAGGGCAAGGTGGGGCCACCTCACCCCAACTCCCTGCCTCATTGCCAGCCACTCTGCGGCACCTCCTAGGGTCCAGGCCCATGGGGACAGCTGGGGCCACTTGTCCTTGTTCTCCGGGTGCTCCTGGCTAGGCAAGGCGGGGAGACCAGGGTGCAGCTCTCTATAGCACCTCTGTGGAGTGAATCCCCGGGAGGGTACAAGGGTCTGGCTCTTGCCCAGTGGATGCACTTCCCTGCTGGCTCCCGACCCGGGACTGCCACATCTAGGCTCAGACCTGGGCGGGCAGGCTCTGCCCCAGTGAGCCTGCAGAGTGGTGGGCCTCGGGAAGAGGCCCTCATAGAGAAGGGCATGGTGTGTGTGTGCTGTGTAAGGGGTAGCACCCAGGAGGGCCACTCAGTGGAGGGGGCAAGGCGATCTTGTAGGAGGGAGTGACCCAGCTTAGTCTTCTCAGCCAGGTAGGAAGTTTCCAGGGAACAAAGAAGCCCTTGGGACAAGGCATTGGGGCTAAGGCCTGAAAGTGGACAAGATGTGTGTACAGAAACAGTAGGGAGAAGGCCGGTGGAGGGGGAGGACCTGGGGGTGGGACAGGGGCAGGGTTGCTCTGGTGGCCTGAGCCCCTGTGGACAATAAGAGAGTGGGCCCAGCCCTGAGGACCCACTCTGACTAGAGCATCTTAGGTCTGGGCTTCAGGGACCATGAGCCCCTGAGATCAAGCAGCACTGGGTGTGAGCTCCTGCCAGAAAGAGGCTGTTACCCACTTCCCAGGGGCCAGGAACTGCCAGGGCCAACGTCACAGGGCTGCAGTGAGACACATTTGTGTACTCTTTCCCAGGGCTAGTATGAATGAATGAGCAAACACACGGCTAGATGAATGGCTGGATGGGCGATGAGTGAATGAGTGAATGGATGGCTTAATGGGTGGATGAATGAAAAAATGGATGGATAAACAAATGGATGGATGAATGGATGGAGGAACGGTTGGACAGATGAATGAATGGATGGAGGAGTGAAAGAATGGGTGGATAAATGAATGGAAGAACAGATGTATGAATGGGTGGACGAACAGATGGGTAGATGGGTGGATTGCAGCATGTGGCCAGCAGGAGGCAGGGGATCTGTGTGGCCATGTCTTTGTGCTGTAGCTTGAGGGAGTCCCACCCACCCTCTGTGTCTGCCTCTGGGTCATGGCTACTGCATTTTCTAGGCCACAAAGAGCGTCGTGAGTGTGCCCAATAAGGACATGGTCCACACACAGAACGATGTGGAGAGGTTAGAAATCCGAGAGCAAACTAAGAGCAAGTCGGAGGCCAAGTGGAAGTACAAGGTGAGATGTGCACTTGTGTGTGCATGTGTGTGCATGCATGTGCATTTGTGTCTGGGCTCCGTGAATGTGAGCCTTGAGGCCCTGTGTGTGTGAGGGCATGTGCAGGCAGTACTGGGAGGTGCTGCTGTGTGTGTCTGGAGCATGCATGGCCTCCCATGGCCACCTTCCACTGGGTTGGCACGGGTACAAGAGGTTGAGCACGTCACCCCCTACTTTGATGGTGTTTCCCTTCACCGTCCACACTCTGGTTTGTGCCTCTGCTCTCTGGGGGCCAGCAGCATGTAGGGCAGGTCCTGCAGGCCCAGGGGCTGCAGTGGGTGCTGAGTCTGTGGGGTGCAGCCACCCAAGTGCCCCGCGGTGGCCCAGGCAGCCATCAGAGCCACAGGAGACTGGCCCTCGGTGTGTTCCTGGCAGCTGCCTCTATCCACTGATGCTAGTTGGGGTCCTGACTCCCTACTCCCATGGGGGCTCAGAGACAGCCCTGGTCTTACTTTTCAGAACAGCAAACCCGACTCCTTACTGAAGATGGAGGAGGAGCAGAAGCTGGAGAAGTCACCCCTGGCTGGAAACAAGGACAACAAGTTCTCTTTTTCTTTCTCCAACAAGAAACTCCTTGGGTATGTGAGTGCTCAGAAAGGAGGGTTGACCACACACCCACCCCGTGTCATGCACACCACACATACCCGCACATGCTGCATCACACATACCACACACGCACACTCCATACACACTATATCACACACCTCATGGTCACCCTTACACACGCCACATACCATGCATGCACCCTGCATCACACACAAATCACACACACCGCATTATACCACACCCCGCCAAACCTCACACACCACATAAACACACCACACACGCACACCATACATACAACACACACACTCCACACACTGCACACACACAGACTTTGGCTGACACCCTTGGGCGGCTCCCCAGGCCAGGCTTCTCTCCCTCTGAGCTGCTGACCCCACCACCTGCAGCCCTGTGCCCTGCTCACCTTTTTCGGGCCCCAGACATCGGGAGAGGTGCATCCTTGCCTCCCACAGTGCTCGTTCTGCAGGGCTGATGTGGGCATCAGAACTGCCCAGCTGGTGTGGGCTAGGAGGATGCAGCTGTGGGCTGTGTCTGGGCTCCGGGAGTGTGAGCCTTGAGGCCCTGTGTGTGTGAGGGCATGTGTGGGCAGCACCCACCCCCACCCCGGTCAGGGAGGGAGAGCGCGTGGCTCCGTGGATGTTAGACGTCCTGCTGTTAACAGGCTGGCACTGAGGTCCTGGCTCTTGGAGCACTTTAGCCGGTGGGAAGGGGCTGGTGTGAAACCAACATGGGGCCCTGGGTGCCGAGGTCCTGGCCTGTCTGGGAATGAGGAGGACTTCCTGGAGGAGATGTGGAGAGACAGAGGGCCTATCTGGGAGGTCTGTGTGTGCCGGGCCAGCCTCATTGGGCAGGCAAGAGGTGCTGAGGGTCGTGAGCCAGGGGTGGCCAAGAGAACCTCAAGGTTCCGGCTGTGACAGTTGAGCCTGTGTTCTTACCAGTGCACGGGGCATGTTGCCTACTGAGGCCCCAGGCTGGGTCGGGAGTCAGACAGTGGTAGTAGTGGCCACTTTTTTGCAGTGGACACTGATTGACTTGGCCAGGTCTCAGTTTCCTTGTTGAAAAGATGGGAGGAGGAGGCCTCCTTCCAGGTGGTGGAGAAATGGAGTGGGGCCTGAATGGAGCCTGGGGAGGGCGGGGAGCTCGGCGAGGGAAGCAGGTCTGCGGGGCCCTGTGGCTGCCCCAGCTTCATGGCCCTGAGCATGTCCGTTGCTTTTTCTGAAGCTTCGACCTTAGGTCCTGGCCTAGCTCTATGATGGTGCTATAGAGAGTCTAGAATGGTGACGAGAAAGATCGACACAGTTCTGTGGCCATGTGTACACACGTGTGTGTCTGTGGCTCAGCCTGCAGGCAGAGGGCTCTCTGGCGTCCCTTTGCTTAGAGTGCCGGAAGCTGCCTCATCCCTGGCACTCTGTCCAGATGTCTGCGTTTGCATTTGCTCAGGTTTGGAGTTGTGTCGTTTTCAAGTTCCAGACGTTTCTGCCTTGTCCCTACTATTGGGAGAGAAACCTGTCCTCAAGCCCCTGCAGAGACGGAGGCCATTGCTGCTCACATGCCAAGCACATGGGGCTCCCCTCGTCTGAAGTAGTCCTGCTTTGCCCCAGCAGGGAGACAGGTCACACACTATGACTGAGACCCTTGCATCTGCACTGTGGCCCTGGCTCTGAATGGATTTTTCCACAATAGCTATGCAGGAAAAACCAGGAAGGTTGGATCCTCTTCCTGTCAGATACTGTTTCAGCATGCGCCAGGCTTCCCGGCAGCATGGGAGAGTGGAAGGCCCTGGCTCCAGCACTTCACCGGCCAGGGAAGGGCTCTCTCTGCTCCTTGTGAGCTGCATACTGGGGCCAAACACAGGGGGACACGGCCCTGAGGAGGAGGCCATAGGGTTAGGGAGTGTCCCCTCTCGTGGAGAGGTAACATCCCACAGTGGGGACTGAGGGTCCATAGCCCTGGCCTGCCTCACTGAGGGGGCCTGGGGCTTCCTCAGACCCAGGGGCAACACCTGCCTCTGTGAGGCTCCCTGCCATGGGCCTGGCGGGACGCTCGGGCAGGGGTCTTGTGGGAGGTCCCGCCTGCCTGCCGCCGTGGGCCGTGTGGACGGTGCTGACTTGCTCACTTCTGCCCTAGCTCCAAGGCTCTCAGGCCCCCAACGAGCCCTGGTGTGTTCGGGGCCTTGCAGAACTTCAAGGAGGACAAGCCCAAGCCTGTGCGGGACGAGTACGAGTATGTGTCTGATGACGGGGAGCTCAAGATTGACGAGTTTCCCATCAGGAGGAAGAAAAATGCCCCAAAAAGGGACCTATCCTGTGAGTTGGGAGGGGACGTTGGGGGAGGGGCGTGGGGTGGGACCCAGCCTGCCTGCAAGGGGTCAGCCAGGCCCCCCAAGGCTGCTGCGGGACCCTCTCGGCTGTGCTTTCAGTCCTGCTGGAGAAGAAGGAGGCGCTCCCCACGCCCACCACGAGGCCAAAGCTGGACTCAGCAGCGTACAAGGTGAGCCACCTCCCGAGGCCCTGCTCTGTCCTCTGTGGCCGTCTCTGGGCAGTCCCCAAGGCTGCAGCCGGCGGGCTCTGCAGCCTTGCCCTCCACAAGGTGGGCAGGCCGTGGCTGGGCTCAGGTGTGGGGTTGGCACAGGAAGCACAAGTGTGTGCCTGAGCCTGTGGCCACCAGGGCTGAAAGCAAGCATGTGGCAGAGGGTCTGCAGAGGTCTCTGCATGTGGTGGGGGCTCAGGACCTGCCCTGCAGGGAGATAACGCAAGACTTGCCCCCTGGACGGGAGCCGGGGCAGGATTTATTATTGGGGGATCTTGCATTAAGATGCCTCTGAGGCTACGTCTGACTGCAGACATAGTAGCTGTCTCTCCCTGGGCATGGGAGGGGCGTGTCCCTGCCGAGCCACCTGCCGGGCGAGTTATCTGGATCTGTTACCAGTTTCCTCGAGCCTGAGGTTCCTCGGACACTGCAGGCACAGCTCCAACGTCTCTTCTTCCAACCATGGTGGCTTTATCTGTGTTAGACACTGGGGCTCTCTCTCATGTGCGGGTTTCTTTGAGCCGGAGTTCCTCTGTGAAAGCAGTGCATGGTGTGAAGACACCTTGGTCCTCTGTGGTCCTGGGGTCTGGCAACCACGTCTGCCCCGCATGTGTCTGGCTGGCCAGCCAGCCGCGCCGGCAACAGGGCCTCGGTCAGACCCCAGCAGTGTTCATTAGAAGGGCAGGGCTCTTTAAAAACTTTTAAAAACCTATTTCAGTCCCTGAAGGGAAACGAACCTCCCTCCCTCCGCCCAAGCCCGTCCGTGGCTCGTCCCTCCTCTCACTGGCTGCTCTGTCCCTCGCCCAGCAGAGCGATGACTCCTCAGATGAGGGCTCACTGCACATCGACACGGACACCAAGCCCGGCCGCAACACCAAAGTGAAGAAGGAGGGCGGGAGCTCGGCCGCTGGCATTCTGGACCTGCTGCAGGCCAGTGAGGAGGTCGGCGCCCTGGAGTACAACCCCGGCAGGTGGGCCTCGCGCACGCGCAGCACCCGCAGGGCGGCGCGGAGGCAGGCCACGGCCGGGCCTGGGCCGTGGTGCAGGGGCCGGTGATGGGCTGACCTCTGGGCTTGGGCAGAAGGGCACACTGAAGGGTAGGTAGCGACACTGGCCGGGCCAGCCTCTGGTCCCAGAGAATGAGTTGGTGCCACTGGGCTTTGTATTCAACCAAGGGCTGGGGTTCGTTTCTCTTCTATGGTCCCAGTTAAATTCTCTCTGAATCACAGCTTCTTAATTTTGTTTTTGAACACTGAGACTGTTGTTTTTTCATGTGGAAATTTTACAGGAATTTGTACATGTACCACAGACAGGTAACTGAGGGGGTGGGGCCTACAGCCCCCTCTGCCGCACACCTGGTCCATGCAGGGGACCCAGCTGCGGTGGGGGTGGTGCTCACACAGCTGTCCTGGTCCTCGTGACAGCTGCAGACTCCCACTGCACAGATGGGGAAGCTGAGTCTCTGCTTAGACCACTTGCCCTCAGCCATGGCAGTAGGAAGAGGCAGAGGCAGGCCAGACTCCCCGTCCACCTGACTCCAGAGCCCGAGCCTGGGGTTTCCAGAGGGTTGACCAGTGCTGGGTCATGCTGTCTGGGCATGAGCAGCTGGTCCCTTGTGCAGCTGGAGTGACTTTGGCCTGAGGAAGGCAGGGCCCATGTGGCCTGTGGGTCCCAGGCCTGCTGTTAGATGGGAGACCTTGGGCAAGACAGATTAAGGGTGGCTTGATTGAAAGGAGCTTTCGCTAAATCAGTTGGCTGTATTTTATTTCATAAATGACTATTTTGTATGCAGTATTATTCTCTTGTAGTACTGAACATAAAAAGCCAGCCAAAAGGTGCTTTCTTTCAGTGGGAGTGAAGTGTGACTGAAGGCTTCCACAGCGCTTTCAGGTGCAGATTGCCTGGTTGGCATTAGGTGGTTTCTGTCCACGGTCAGGCCTGAGCCTCCTGCTGTGGAGATGTCCAGTAGCTGGGAGGCGAAGCCTGGCCGCGAGCCGCTCCCTCTGTCCGTGACTGCAGCACTGCACAGAGCTCCCTGCAGCCATCTGGGGGTGCCTGTCTTCTGGGAACAGGTGTGCACTAGCTGACACCTTGATGACTGGCCTCAGCCTGGGGAGGCCCCCTAGACACCTTGGGCCCCCATGAGGTCCGTGGAGAGACCTGGGTGCAGAGTGTGTATGAGAGAAGACAGGGCTGAGAGGCTCAGCCTGGGGCCACCAGGTGGTTTGTCATGGGCACCTGGGGACTCGTAGGGGATGTGGAGATGGGGACACAGGCAGGGGAGGGCTTCATGCCCACTTCTGTGAGGAGGTGCTGTGTCCTGGGCTCCTGGCTGTGAATCTGAGCCCAGGAGGGGGTGGCCCATGTGTGGACATGCTGCTGACGAGACTTCCAGCCCACGCCGGGGAGCAGGCTCTGCAGATGCCGCGTGTGTCCTCACACATGGGCACACGTGCACGTGTGCCTGCCAGGGCCTGTGAGGCCACCGCCCCCTCAGCCCACCACAGGCAGTTCCTCTTCCAGAGTCTCCCGTTGGAGCATAGGTCAGTTTTGATGGTCCATTTGCTCTGTTTTAAGTACTGCCTGTTTGGAAAAAACAGCTGAAGAAAATGGAGGAAAATATGTTAATTTCTTGTGGATGGTTTGCTTAGTGTTTACTGCTGGGGGCGGGGGTGGGGAAAGGAGAAGATTTTGGTATGCTAATTGGAGGATTAAAGTATTATTTTCCATGCCGACTGGTTAAATTTTACTCATTGATTCACCCGAGACCCCGTGGACAGACAGGGCTGGCCAGGCGTGCGGTCCCCAGCTCATGGCAGATGAGCCCAGATGGCGGGGTAGGGGGAGAGGGTGCTGCTTGCTTCCATGCTGGGTCTGGCAGGGGCCCCACCGTGTGTTTGGACCCTCACGGTGGGTGTCCTGGCCCCCACGGCTGGGGTGTAGGCCGCTTACCCTCCAGTCTGTGGGCCGCGCTGGCAGGTGAGGGGCTGGGGCAGGCCTGTCTGGAGGGTGCAAAGCGAGTTGCTTGCTCTTGTTGGCTCCTGAGCTGGGGCTGGGAAGGACCTGGTCCTGCTGAGGCCAGTGAGGGTGACACAGCAGTGGCAACGCCAGGGCAGGCCCTGGCCTGCAGCACCGCTGCTCCTGCAGCTTGGGCAGTTCAGGGCACCACCATGCTGGGGGGCAGCTCCAGCAGCATCTTCTGAGGAACTCTTGAGGGCAATGTGACCACATTTCATTTCCCATTGCTGTGGCTCTGGAACCTCAGTCCTGCTCAGTTCCAGGGAACCCCAAAATACATCGCTGTCCAATGTGTCTCAGGCAGGGCCTGGGCGGTGGCATTTGTGGAGGGCTGTAGTGAGGGACACCTCCCCAGGCTCTGGGCAAAGTCCCTGTGAGTCAGCTGGACCCTCAGAGAGCTGGGGCCTAGGCCTCTGCACCATCCCTCGCAGACCAAGCGTGCCTCACCAGCCCCAGGGCCACAGGGCAGCCTCTGTGTCAGTGTTCACTGGGGCAGCTCCCTGTCCCTGCCCCGCTCCGGCAGAGCCTCAGTCTTGGGAGCCCTCTCGCTTCTGAGTAGCGGCTTGTCTGGGTCCCTGGTGAGGCCGCTGCCCTGGGCGCCTCAGCCCGTGCCTGGTGACGCTGGGTGAGCACTGACCCGCCAAGCTGGGGTGGCCTGCCCGGGACTGCCTTGGCCTCTTCTCCCTTGTCTTACCTGTGTGCTGTGTCCTCAAGGCCAACACAGCACCAGGGCACATGCGTGGCCACTCCCGGCCAGCATTCTGGTCCCGGGCTCCTCACAGGCCCGTCTCTTACTTCGCTGCCCTCTTCTCACGGAGGCCCGTGATCCCTTCTCAACTGCATGTCCTCCTGAAATACTTCCAGTACTTCTTGAAAGTAGGGGGTGGGGCAAGGGGACAGGGGGTGGTGGCTTGAGAGAGGTGGATGCCGATGCACAAGTCCTGGGAGCGGGTGACAGGTACCTGTGTGCCCTGAGTCTGGGCCCAGGAGCACCCGGATGCAGTGACAGGTGTGGCTGGGCCTGGCCGGTGGCAGGGCCTCCCCTGCAGGCTGGGGTGGACTGCCCTGTCCGGGGTTGGGCCAGGTTTGGGCTGCAGGGCAGTGGGCAAGGGTGAGGGCTAGAAAGGGACACTACAGGGGGACACCTGCTGGGCTGGCCTGCGCGAGGCGTGGGGGAATTGTGGGCCCCCATCCTGGCTGCACCTGGCATCTGGAGCCCAGGGCAGACCCCTGACTCAGAATCTCGGGAAGGGGCTGGGCACTGGCACTTTTAAGCTGCCCAGGCAGTCATGGTGCACGGATGGATGGGGGTCCTGGCTGCAGCGGGCGTGGGCTGGGGTTGGGTAGGCCACATGAGGAGGCCAGGGCTGGGCCCTGGGAGGGTCTGGTGGGGATGGGAGGAGGCCCCCTGAGAAGCCCAGGACTTGGCCTTGAGGCTCCTCACTGTCCAGCGGCATCTGGACCCTGGCTCTGGGTGGGGACAGTGGTCACCTTGTCCTACCCCTCCCTGAGCCCAGGCAGGCTGATCACACACTGGGCATTTCAGAAGCTCCTTCTGGAAGGAGGGGCTAAGTGCAGCCAGGAGGAGGTTCAGGCACAGACCTGAGGCCAGGAGAGCACAGGCCGGGCACTGTCCTGCCTCGGAGCTGAGGGCAGCGGGGGGTGGGGGGTGAAGAGAAAGCCCTGGGGTCTGTGTGAAGGCTGCCACAGAGGGCTGAGCTTGGGCAAGCTGAGGTGCATCTGTGCCTTTCCAGGTGCAGCTGTGGGTGCAGGTGCAGGTGTGGGTGCAGGTGCAGGTGTGCATGC
>RJWJ010010173.1:0-47714 GCA_004363605.1 Indri indri
CAGGTCATGGAAAAGCCCTCCCTGCCTCTGGGCTCCAGAGCTTCCACTCCACCCAGCTCACCTGCTACATCCTTTGTGAGGCCAGAGGATCTTATTCAAAAGGCATCCCCGGCACAGAAGACTGGAGTAAGGAAACCCACCCCCTTGCAGCCATCTGGGCTTGGGCAGGCGTTAGCAGCAGCCCCCAGCTGCGCGGAGGCAGGATTGCTCCAACCATCTCCAACGTCAAGTGGAGGGATGAATCACAGCTCATCCATACATGCCTTTGCCTCAACAGTCTAGGAAGAGGAAAAAGGTCACCGCCTGCCCTTGTCCTTCCCTCTTACTCACTTTTTGTACAATCTCCTTTATTTCTTCTTTTGAATTTTTCTTTAAAAGCCTCAGAGCTCAGCCAGGCATGGTGGTTCACAGGTGTAATCCCAGCACTCTGGGAGGCCGAGGCAGAAGGGTTGCTTGAGGTCATGAGTTCGAGACCATCCTGAGCAGGAGTGAGACTCCCCCCAACCCCATCTCTACTAAAAATAGAAAAAATTAGCCGGGTGTGGTGGTGCACACCTGCAGTTCCAGCTACTTGGGAGACTGAAGCAGGAGGATCTCTTGAGCCCAGGAGTTCAAGGCTTCAGTAAGCTGTGATTATGCCAGAGAATAGCCACTGCACTCCAGCCTGGGCAATGTAGCAAGACCCCCATCTCAAAAAAAAAAAGAAAGAAAGAAAAAAGAGCAAATGTTGGGAAGGATGTGAAGAAATTGGAACCTTTGTACACAATATTTCTGAGCCTTTAAAAGGAACGAAATCCTACAACAGGGACCTTCAGGATATTATGTCAAGTAAAATAAGCCAGTCACAAAAAGACCAATACCATCATGCATTGCTTAAGGAAGGGGATATATTCTAAGAAATGTGTCATTAGGCGATTTTGTCATTGTGTGAACATCACAGTGTTCTTACACAAATCAAATGGGATAGCCTGCTACACCCCTAGGCTACATGGTAACCTATCGCTCCCAGGCTGCAAACCTGTATAGCCTATTACAGCACTGAATACTGTGGGCAACTGTAGCACAATAGTAAGTAATTGTCTATCCAAACATATCTAAACATAGAAAAAGTACAGTAAAAATGCCATACCTTACTGTAACATTTTACTTCACAAATGTTTTAATTGTTTTAACCTTTTGATTCTTTTGTAATAACACCTAGCTTAAAACACATCGTACAGCTGTACAAAAATATTTTTGTCTCTTTATATTCTTATTCTATAAGTTTTTTCCAAGTTTAAAATTTTTTACTTTTTTACTTTTTAAACTTTTTGCTAAAAACTGAGACACAAACACATGCATTAGCCTAGGCCTACACAGGGTCATCGATATCACTGTCTTCTACCTCCATGTGTCCCACCAGAAGGTCTTTGGGGCAATAACACGCATGGGGCTGTCATCTCCTATGATAACAATGCCTTCTTCTGGATACCTCCTGAAGGACCTACCTGGGCTGTTTTATGTTAACTTTTTTAATAAGTAGTACACTCTACAATACTGATAAAAAGTATAGTATAGTAAATACTACGTGATAGGAATTTTTCAGCTCCATTATAATCTTATGCAACTACCATCATATATATGGTCCATCATCGCCCAAAATACCGTCACGCATAACTATGACTACGCTTATTACCAAACCCTCATGTAGCCATCCAGGCTTCTCAGCCCAAGCAGCACGCTGCCTACTCGCAACCAAAAATAGCTTAGACAAGTGTTAGGTAAATAGTTAGAATCTCCAGCTCTTCTAGGGACAAGGGTTCCCTGTTTTGGTGCTGTTTTGAGCAATTGCTTCACCTGGGAGGAAGGATAAGGGCCGGCGCTCCACTCTGGCATTGTCCCACCCTTAATCCCATCTGGAGCAACTGCTCCACCTGGGGGACGAGGGCAAGCTTGAGAGAATTCCCCAACCCCAGCAGAATAAGATTTAGAAAGGGACCTACAGTAACCTGAGGGTAATTAATATGCCATTAGCTCGAATCTGCATTGCGGTTCATCCCCCAGGTGGGCTTTCTTAGAGGGAGCCCGTGTATATGCACGCAGATGGAATTTTGAGAACACCTGTGGATCATTTGATAACATCCTGCACCTCCCAAGAGCCCGCCCCTGGACTGGGCTAATTAAAGGAAACAATCCTAGAAGCGAGGAAGTGAGTGGGTCAGTTAGTGAGCGAGTCGGTCAGTCTCTCTCCACTCACGGAGACAGACCCGTTTTATTCTACAGTAAAGAGCTGCTCATGTGAAACTGCCACCTGCCTGGGGTTACTCCGTCCTATTGGTCCTGCTGGTGATTTTTCCAAGAAAGCAGTCAGAGAACCGGGATAACACACCTGGTGTGTCTGGTCATTCTTCGGCAAAAGCACAGCATGAACTGCGGGCAGACTCCCACCCTGACAGCTTTGGTGCCGTGACCCGGATCCTGACAGAAGCTTTGCTGATGAAGGTCTGAATTCCTGCTCTCACGATTTTGTTTTTTTGAGACAGAGTCTCACTCTGTTGCCCAGGCTAGAGTGCCATGGTGTCAGCCTAGCTCACAGCAACCTCAAACTCCTGGGCTCACGCAATCCTCCTGCCTGAGCCTCCTGAGTAGCTGGGACTATAGGCATGTGCCACCACGCCTGGCTAATTTTTTTAATATATATTTTTAGTTGCCTGGCCAAATTTCTTTCTATTTTTAGTAGAGACAGGGTCTCACTTTTGCTCAGGCTGGTCTTGAACTCCTCACCTCAAGTGATCCTCCCACCTCGGCCTCCCAGAGTGCTAGGATTACAGGTGCGAGCCACGACGCCAGGCCTATGGTTTTTTAATTTTAAAAATGTTTAATGAATTTCTAAAATCATCCACATGATTCAAAATTCAAATGTACAAGAGTACAAAATAAAAATTCTCCCCTATAATCCTCATCCCATTGCTCCCGTACGGCCCTCAGCCACCCAGCTCCCCTCCATGGAGGCAATTTATGTCACTAGCTTCTTACCCGTCTCTACATTGTATATTTTAAGTGAATACCCAAGGGCTAAATTCCTGGTACTCAAATTGTTGAGTCAATGAGTGTGTGTGGTTTTCCTTTTTAAATTGATATTGCCAAGTTGTTCTTCAAAAAGTTGTACTGATATAATTAATCATTAGTAAATATTAATTTAGTAATTACTAATACTAATTAGGAATTAGTAAATACTAATCTATATCCCTACTAACAGCAAACAATATTTATTTCCCCACACACTCACCAACACTGGCTATTTTCAAACCTTTAAATATTTGCCAATCCGACAGGTGATACGGAATACCTTCTTGCTTTGACCTGCGAGTCAATTTTGGATGAAGGTAAGCAACTTTCCATATGCTTATTGATGTTTGGATTTCTTTTTCTGTAAACTGTCTATTCAGGTCCTTTGCCCATTTTTCTATTGGGTTGTTTATATTTTTCTTATTGATTTGTATATTTTTCTGGCAAAACATCTACAAATATCGCTCCCCACCCCCCAACGAATATGTTTGTAACGAAAGCCACATAATTCAAAATTTAAATTTTCTAGTCATGGGTGTCACTTTGTCTTCCCAATCAGATTGTCAATTCTTTGGAGACAGGGGCAAAGAATCTACTTTAGTCCCAAGTTGCATGGTCAACCTGGGTTGATCAGCCTCGTCCTTCATTGTGGACACCTGACACGGATCGTGATCCTCTGGGGTAGAACTGTATGTTCCGTGGCTGTAGAGGAAGATGAGATTTGTCTTCCTGGGTCAGACCCTCCATCGATCCGGTCTGGCTTTCTATCTGACGGCAGCAACAAGAAACACGTTGAAGGGAATCCAATTACCCTCTTTGACATCCGATTCAAGAGATTAGGAATTTAGTGCAAGTATCCCCGTTTGAGACCTATCTTCCACCAATTCATCTAAACCCTCCCTGAACTTACTTACATTTCAGCATACGGGCCCGCTGCAGGTAATGAGTTCTTTTGTTTATAATGCAATATAGCAACTTCTGGGTCAGGAGGGCAGTACTGTATGTGAGCGTATAGAATTCTTCCCGAGTCCCTCCAGACACCTATGAATAATAAGTTAAAAATGGGTTTAAAATATTAACACAATGTTCCCTTGATTAGTTCCAAAACATTTTTCAAACTTCGAGCCTTTTGTTGTGTATTAACTTACATATAAAAAAAGACCCAAAAATTAATTATACAGTTTAATGGATAATTTTAAAAGGAACCAGCTATGTACTCACACCAGGTCAAGAAAGAACATTTCCAAGGTCCCAAAACCCCCAGAGTGTCACTTCCCCGCAGACAGAGGGTAAACAGTATCCTGACTTTTGAGATAATTACTTTCTTCCATTTCTTTATGTTCTATCTGTGGCTATCCCCTAAATTTTATGCTTTAGTTTGGGCTGGTTGTTACTTTATGGAAATGAATTAATACTTTGTATATTTTTTGTGTTACATTCCTTTCCCTCAACAAAGAATAATTAGTTCTAGTTCATGCATTTTCTGTCTCAATGGTCTTCCATGATGTTACTATACTATTAATACAATTTAATTACAAATTCTGATGATGGACATTTGGGTTGTTTCCATTCCGGACTGACTGCAAGTAATACTGCTGTTCTCATAAATGTATCCTGCTCTTCGTGTGGATAAGTTTCCCTAGGGGATATATTCAGGAGTGAAATTGCTGAGACATAGAGACGTGTGTCTTCACCTACTGGATATTGCCAAACACCTTTCCAAAGCGGTTCTGCTAATTTGCATTCCCACCAACAGCACTTGAGAATTTTCATGGCTTCATACCTTTCTTTTTTTCCAGTAACAGAGAGTTCTGGGCCATACCCTTATCGAGATAGAATTCACATACCATACAATGCACGCTTTCAAAGTATACAAATCGGTGGTTTTTAATATATTCGCAGTGTACTTCTAGGGCCACAATTAATTTTAGAACATTTTAATTACTACCAAAAAAAAAAACCCCCAAAAACCTCACACTTCTTAGACTTGATTGCTCAATTGCCTCATCCCCTTGACCCCAGCCCTGGGCGACAAATACTTTTTGTCTCTCTAGATGTGCTCGTTCTGGATATTTCATGCAAATGGAATCATACAATATATAGTCCTTTGTAACTGACTTCTTTCACTTAGCATGATGTTTTCAAGGTTCATCCATGTCGTAGCGTGTGTCAATACAGACATTCCTGGACATGAGATGGTTCAACTAATGATTTTTTGACTTTATGATGGTGTGAAAGTGATACGAATTCAGTAGAAACCATTCTTTGAGTATCCATACAACCACTGTGTTTTTCACTTTCAGTGCAATATTCAATAAATTGTATGATATATTCAACATTTTATTATAAAATAAGCTTTGTGTTAGGTGATCTTGTCCAACTGCAGATTTTGCCCAACACTAATGTAAGTGTTCTGAACACGTTTAAGGTAGGTTGGGCTAAGCTATGATGTTCAGCAGGTTAGGAGTATTAAAAGCATTTTTGACTTACAATATTTTCAACTTGCGATAGGTTTATTAGGACGTAACCTCATGGTAAGTCGAGGAGCATCTATACTTCATTTTTATTGCCAAATAATATCCCATTGTATGGATCTATCACATCTTATTTATCGATCTGTCAGTTGATGGACATTGGGGTTTTCCTTCTTTTTGACTATTATGAACATGCTGCTATGAACATTCATATACAAGCTTTTGTATGGACATATGTTTTCATTTCTCTTGGGGATATACCTAGCAATGGAATTGCTGGATAACACAGTAACTGTGTTTAATAATTCGAGGAAGTGCCAGATTGTTTTCCAAGGTAGTGGCTCCATCTTACATTCTCACCAGTACTAGATCATGGTTCCGATTTCTCCACGTCCTCACCAGCACTTGCTATTATCTGTCGTTTTTTATAACAGCCATCCCCGTGGGTGTGAATTGGTGTCTCCTGTGGTTTTGATTTGCATTTCTCTGATGGTCACTGCAGTTGAGCATCTCTTCATGTGCTTATTGGTCTTTTGTGTGTCTTCTTTGGAGAAATGTCTATTCAGATCCTTTGCTCACTTTTCAACTGGGTTATTGTCTTTTTATTGAGTTGTAAGATTTCTTTATATATTCTGGATACAAGTTCCTTATCAGATATGATTTGCAAAAAATTTCTCCCATGCTGTAGGTTGTCTTGTCACTGTCTCGTGGTGTCCTTTGAAGCACAAAAGTTTTAAATTTTGCTGATGCCCAGTTTATCTATACATTTTTTTAAAGCATGTGCTTTTTGGTGTCCTATCTAAGAAACCATTGCCTAATCCAAAGTCACACAGATTTACACCTTTTCTTCTAAAAGTTTTATAGTTTTACCTCTTACATTTAGGTTTTTCATCCATCTTTGAGTTAAATTTTGTATATAGTGTGAGATATGGGTCCAACTTTATTCCATGTGGATATTCATATATTCATTTGCATATGTGTACCATTTGCATATGTGTACCATTCGCATGTGGGTACTCATTTGCATATGTGTATCCTTTTGCATGTGGATATCCAGTTGTCCCAGTACTGCTGGTTGAAATGACAATTCTTTCCCCCATTGAATTGTCTTGGAACTCTAGTCAAAAATCAATAAACTGTTCATATTCAAGTGAGATAGAACGCAAGAAAGAAAGGGAAGGAAGGAAGGAAGATGCATCAATTTGAGGAGTATTGCCATCTTAATAATTTAAGCCTTTCCATTTATTTAGGTCTTCTTGAACGTGTTTCAATAACATCTTGTATTTTCCAGTTTATGTCTTGCACTTTTTTGGTTAATGTCTTCCTAAACATTTTATGCTTTTTGGTGCTATTATACATAAAACTGCTTTCTTAATTTCATTTTTAGTTTGCACATTTCTACTGTACAGAAATACAATTGATGTATTTTCGTCTTGTATCCTACAACCTTGCAAAACTCATTTGTTAGATCTAATAGATTTTCAGTGGATTCCCTAGGATTTTCTACATACAAGATCATGTCATCTGCAAATAGAGATGGTTTTACTTCTTCATTTCCAATGCGTATGCGTTTTTAGTTTATTTTCTGCCTAATTGCCCTGGCTAGAACCTCTAGTACAATGTCGAACAGAAATGGTGAGAGCAGATGTCCTTATCTTGTTCCTGATCTTTGGGGGCAAAGGATCTAGTCTTTCACTGTTAAGTATGATGTTAGCTGTGGGTTTTTCAAAGATGCTCTTTATCAGGTTGAGCAAGTTCCCTTCTATTCCTAGTTTGTTGAGTGTTCTTATCATGATGGGGTATTGGATTTTATCAAATGCTGTTTCTGCATCTATTAAAATGATCATGTGGTTTTTGTCCTTTATTCTATGAATGCAGTATATTACATTGATTGATTTGGGTATGTTAAACCAACCTGCATTCCTGGGATGGTTAGTTGTAGCAGTGATCCCCAACCTTTCTGGCACCAGGGACTGGTTTCATGGAAGACACTTTTTCTCTGGATGTTGGAGGGATAGTTTGGGGATGATTCAAGCACATTACATTTATTGTGTACTTTATTTCTATTATTATTACATCGTAATATATAATGAAATAATTATACGACTCACCATAATGCAGAATCTAATGCCACTGCTGACCTGACAAGAGGCAGAGCTCAGGCGGTGACGCGAGCAATAGGGAGCGGCTGTAAATATAGATGAAGCTTTGCTGGATGGTTTGCCCACGGCTGACCTCCTACTGCACATCCCAGGACACAGACCCAGGGTTGGGGACCACAGAGCTATATTATGGTATATAATCTTTCTATATATTGCCTGGTTCAGTTTGCTGGTATTTTGTTGAGGATTTTTTTCATCTATATTCATAAGAGATACTGGTCTGTAGGTTTTTCTTGAAATGCCTTTGTCTGGGTTTGGTATCAAAGTGATACTGGCCTCATAGAATGAGTTAGAAAGTGTTCTTTCCTCTTCTATTTTTTTGAAAGTTTATTTAGAATTAGTATCAATTTTTCTTTAAGTATTTGGTAATTGTCAGACTTTTTAAATTTTTTCCAATTGGTGAATGTATATTGGTATCCCACAGTGGTTTAATTTTGCATTTCCGTAATTACTAAGAAGGTTACAATTTTTTTCATATGTTCATAGTCCTTTTGTGTTTTCACTTTTATTCAAGTGTTTTGAACATTTGGGGAAGGCTGTCTCTTGTTGATCTGCAGAAATTCTTGTTATGTTCTGGATTCCTGTCTTTTGTAAATTATATGCGCTGCAACAATATCTCTTTTTCTGTGGCTTCTTTTTAACACTCTTTATAAAGCCTTGATAAATAGAAGTTCTTAGGGTTTATGCAGTCAAATAATTAGTCTTTTCCTGACAATAATATCAGCAACCTTTTGTGTTCTGCCTAAAAATATCCTTCTCTATTCCAAATTCTCCTATGGTGACTTTTATTTTTCCCTTTAATTGTTAGGACTTCTATCCACTTAGAAATGTTTTTTGTGAATGGTGTTAGATATAGGAACCCAACTTTATTTTTTTTTCAAGTTCCACCAAAAGATTGTTTGGATTTTTGACAAGGGCTTACGTCAAATCTACTGATAACTTTGAATAGAAATGGCATTTATAATATTGAGTCTTCCAATCCACAAGTGTGGCGTATTTCTCCATTTATTTAGGTATGCTTTAATATTTCACTACGAAGTTTTACATTTATTTTGGCAAAGGCATTATGCAGATATTTTGAAACGCTTCACATTTTTTGATGTTATTGTAAATGGTATTTAAATATTTTTCATTTCCTGTTTGTGACTAGTATATAGAAATATAACTGATTTTCATACACTGGCTTTTGTATGCAGGCTAAATATTCATTAATGCTATTCTTTGAACTGTATATTATTTTGGAATTTCTATGAATATAATCATATCATCTACAAAGGATGGACATTTTGTTTCTCTTTTAACTTTGTTTTTCTTAGGTTACTGTGCTGATTAAGGCTTCCAGTACAATGTTCAACAGAGCAGAGATAGTGTCCTCACCTTGTTCCCCTCTCAAAGAGAAAGTGAAGTTAGGCTATTAAGTGTGTTGCTTATTGAAGCTTTTTTTTTTTTTCAGTTGTGTTTTATTTTGTAGCTATCTTTTATATGTTTTTTTTTTTTTTAAAGTCCCCTTCCATTCCTACTTGGCTATGAAGTTTTATCTTGAATGGACACTGAATTTAATCAAACGCTTTCTCTGTGTCGTTTGAAATGAGGATCACAGCTTTTTCTCCTTTAATTTATTAACATTAATGTGATGTTTACATTAATTGTTTTGCTAATGTTAGACCAAACCTAGTTTCCCAGAATAAACCACCTTGGTGATGATATATTATTCTGTTTATTCACGGCTGGATTCTATTTGCAAATATTTTGTTGGGAATTTTGGTATCTGTGTGAGGTTGGCCTGCAATTTCCTTTTCTCAAACTATCCTTGTCAGTGTGGTATCAAGGTTATGACAGCCCAGAAATCAGTTAGAGTGGCACTTCTTTTTGTACTTTCTAAAAAATGTGTATAAGACTGAAATTATTTCTTCCTTGCATATTGGGTTGAATTTTCCAGGGAAGCCATCTGGGCCTGAAATGTTGTTAGTGGGAAGATTTTTAATTACTAATTCAATTCTTACAATGATTATAAGATCTTCAGATTTGCCCTTTGTTTCAGGGTCAGCTTTCATTTTAAACAACTTTACTGAGGCATCGTTTACATTCCATGAAACTCACCCACTTTGTCTGTACAATTCAGTAATTTTTAGTGCATTTACTGAGTTGTGCAACCACAACCATAATCCTGTTTTTATAACTCAGATTTAGTTTTATTTTCCAGAAACTTGCTCAGTTCTCCTAAGTTCTTTTGCATCAAGTTGCTCATAATAACTTGTGAATTTTTACAATCTCTAAGTTATGTCTCCTTTCAACTCCTAAACTTTTGCACCATTTTTCTTTTTCCTAGATCGGTCTCAACAAAGGTTTGTCAAATTTATTAATCTATTTTGAAGGAACAGTTTCTGGCTGTGTTAAACCTCTCTGCTATGGTTTTATTTGCTCTTCCATTGACTTTTCCTGTCATAATTGTTTCTTCTTTTCACTCTCGACAGTTTATTATTCTTTTCTACTTAGTTAAGATGGAGCTTAGTTCATCTAATATTTTCAGTGCTTTTACTGTTATAGTGTATCCATTAAGGGTTATCAATGTCCCACTAAGTGCTATTTTAGCTGCAAGAAGTTTTCAAATGTAGTGTTTTCATTATTGTTCAATTCAAAGTATTTTTAAATGTTCATTATTATTTCCTGTTGGATTCATTATTTAGAGATATATTTCTTAATATAGTTTGGAGATTATTTTGTTCTACTCTTATTATTGATTTCTAGCTTAATCATATTTTGTTCAAAAAATAAATATTGTATGATTTTAATACTTCAATTTTTTTTACTTGCAGCCCAGAATATAGTCAATTTTAAAAAATATTATATGTACACTCAAAACATTGTGTTCTGAAATTATTGGGAGCAGTGTTCTAAATGTTTACATTAATCTAGGCACAGTGGTGCACACCTGTAGTCCCAGCTACTTGGGGGGCTGATGCAGGAGGATCCCTCGAGCCCATTCCATTGTCTGCTGGCTTCCATTGTTGTTATCGAGAAGTCAGCATGAAGTCTTGCTGCCACTCCTTCGAAGATATGTCTTTTTTCTCTGGTTGCTTTTAAGATCTTTTCCAGTGTTTTGGGTCTTCTGAGCTTCACTGTAATCTTAGTATGAAATTTTTTGTATTAAACCAGTTTTTGATTCCCAGTGTTACATCTGCGGTTTGCTGTTTCTCATCACTTCTGGAAAATTACTAGCCTTTTTCTCTTCATGTATTGTTACTGCCCATTTTTCCTCCTCTCCTTATGGAACTTCAATTAAATATATATTATGTCAGATGTTTTCACTGATCCCTTAATCTTTTTTCTGTATATTTGATCTTTTTGCTTCTCTGTGCCTTCTGGAAAATTTTTCAGACCTATCTTCAAGGTGATTAACTCTCTCTTCAGCTATGTCTAATCTGGTGGAGAATGAATCTACTGAGCTTTTAATTTTAGTATTATGTGTTTTATTTATAGACACTCTATTTGGTTCTTTTTCTATTAAATTTGCTTTTTATATTTGTTGTTTCTGTTTCCCCATAGGTACATTAAAGCTTATCTTTTATTCATTTAAATGTAATAAGCACCAGTTGTTTGATTGTGCCTATTGGAATTTCAATATTCCAACAGCATCTTTGTGGGCCTTGTGCTGTTTTTCATTCTGGTTCTCAGTCCTTGTTTTGTTTTCCTTTTGCATTTACTTTTTGTGTGCTGCTCTTGCACTTAAAGTAATTATTTATAGGAAGCACTTTAGGCCTTGGATGAAGCATCTTTTCCCCAGAGAGGATTTGCATTTGCTCCTGGCTGGTGTGGAGGCTCTAACAGTCGAGGAACTGCTTGAGGTTTCCTAAACCACCAGATGATATAAACCTGAAGTCCAAATCCCTTTGAGGGTCAGTTCACCCTTATGCTGAAGATACATGGTCCATTGAGTTTCTGACCATGATCATCATTCAAACTATCCTTTCCTTGGACCATTTCTTCTTAAAGTACCATAAATATCATACGATATTTCATGTGGAGAAATCTCTAGTCATAAACAAGGATAAGACAATGATGTCTGGGTTCTTTCTTTTTAATAACATTCCCTATGATATCAAGAAGCTTTCCTGTCTCTTTAAGCTACAGAAGTATGCTGTGTCAGTTTCCTTGAGAAATGGTTTATAAAACAAAAACAGTACATAATCCAGGAAATATTAAGTTTTTGCCATGGGCCAGGTGCTATGGTGCTAGGAATGCAATGGTGAGAAATACAGAAACCAGCCCTCTAATAACTACTTAATTTCTTTCCCGGATATAATTGGTGGCTTAAAGATTATTTTTATTATTTTGATTTATAACTGTAAGGGTAAAATAAGTGATCATGTTTCTATTTTTTCCGTTTGCCAACTACTCCTCAGGGAGCTCAAAATCTATTTGGGGAGAAAACATAAAACAGCCTGGGTGATTCAATTCTCCAGTCATTTGTGTGGAAGGCCTACAGGGAATGCACAGGAACTAAGGGTCTGGATTTCCCAGGTACTATGTGCCCAGTACTCCACATTTCTTTCTTACCTCAAACCTATGGAGTAGCTATCATTATCCCCATTTTACAACTGAAGAAATGAGGTGTAAGGACATTCACTTTCCTGGAGTCACACAGTATGACAGGCAGCTTCTAAATGGCTCCCAAATGTCCCTGCCTCCTGGTATATTCCCTTGCTTATATTGTCCCCTCCCCTGGAGAGGCTGAAACAGTGGATCCTCCCCCCAGTTAAGCCTTTGGATGAGACCACGGCCCCAGCTGCTACCTTGATTGCAGCCACATAAAGGACCTGAGACAGAAGTTCCAGCTAAGTGACAGCCAGATTCTTGACCAATAAACATGGTGAGATGATAAATGCTTTTGTTTTAGGCCACTGAAGTTGGGGTGATGTGTTATACAACAATCAATACCTAATACACACCTAATGTAAGGTAATCTGATATTTGACGGGTCTCTCTGAGATCGCACTGTCTTCCTGGGCATGATTATACACTAACACATACCCCAGTCCTCAGGGGAGATGCCTTTGAATAGAAATTTCGAGAAGAGTCCAGACAAGCTAAGTCATACAAAAGTAGAACTAAAGCTGTCCTTAAAGCTCACTTCAGTCCAACTCTCTGGGGAAGGCCAGGACTAGAACCCTGTTTGTTTTCCCACCCAAAACACTTCTGTAAATTTTTTTTTTTTAATTTTAGAGACAGAGTTGCTCTGGCCGGAGGGCAGTGGCATCATCATAGCTCACAGCAACCTAAAACTCCTGGGCTCAAGTGATCCTCCGCCTTGGCCCCCCAGAGTGCTAGGATTACAGGTGTGAGCTACAGAGTCCAGCCCCCCACCCAAAACTCTCTGCACTGCTTCAAGCTTGCTTCCCTTGCTACTTAAGTAGGAAAAATACCCTCTTGGGTTTTGCTTGCAAACGTGTTTTGCATAAATGGCATGCCTGTATGTGTTATTTTTTTTTTTAACAATGAATTCTTGCCGCAGGAGGAGAAAGCCAAGGACAGTTTGCCCTTGCTGGTCACAATGAAGAGAAAGTGCTCAGTGTTCCCAGATTCCCTTTGTTCTCTGCCTCCTGGCCCCGCAGCAAGCCATGGACACCGAATGGGATTAGTAGGAGACCTGGACACCAGATACTTCATGAATAGGAAACAGAGGTACAAGGAGCTTGTGAACAGGCCACAGGGAGGCCAAAGGGAAGAAGCCAGTTAGGACAGAGGGATTAGGTCATTCATCAGCCAGAGAATTGTAGGTATTTTGTGGCTCCTGGTCTTAGTTCGCTTCTGTGTTGCTATAAAGGAATACCTGAGGCTGGGTAATTTATAAAGAAAAGTTTGTTGGGCTCGCAGTTCTGCAGGCTGTACAGGAAGCAGGGTGCCAGCATCTGCTTCTGCGTCCACTCAGGGTGGAAGGGGAAGGGGGCGGGTGTGTGCAGACCACCTGCTGAGAGAGGAGGGGGGGTGGGGAGGTGCCAGGCTCTTTTTAGCAACCAGCTTTCACAGAAACCAACAGAGAACTCACTCACCCACCCCCCAGGGAGAATATTAATCTGTTCGTGAGGGATCTGCCCCTATGACCCAAACACCTCCCACTAGAGCCCGCCTCCAGCATTGGGGATCAAATGTCCAAACTATAGCACTCCTGGAATGTGGGAGGTAGAACGGAATCCTGAGAAGAAAACAGCGATCTTTGCAGAATGCACCCAATAAATAGCTCCTTCTCGGGCAATTTCTCCCTTCCTCGTTCATAGGCTGCAGTGCAATATGCGTCCACTGGAGGGCAGCACTTACCTCTCGCTGAAGCATCTTCCTCGTTCATAGGCTGCAGTGCCATACACGTCCACTGGAGGGAAGCACTTACCTCTCTCCGAAGCATTTTCCTCCTTCATAGCCTGCAGAGCCACATGTGTCCACTGGAGGGCAGCACTTACCTCTGAAGCAGACGTTCCACCTGTCTTACCTGAAGACTCCCCGCCCTCCACCTGCAGATATTTTTTTCTGCCAAAGGAACTGAATTTATTAAGAAACAGTCACCTTTGGTTTCCGATTTTTATTTACAAAAGACATTGATAATAGCCATCCTAAGTACTCTGAGATAACCAGTGTTACAAAATTCCAGCACCACGACCAGCCCAGTTGTTTGTTTTTTTTTAACCTAGTTATACTTCTCACAGGCACATATCCACTGGAGATTTGAAATGCTGAAAATTAAAAAGAAAGGAAAGGAGGGGGAGGGAGAAAAGGAAAAAAGAAAGAGGAAGAAAAGAAAGAAGAGAGGAAGGAACGTTCTCCTTTGGGAAGGACAGTTCATTGACAGCCTCCTAACCCACCCTCTGGTCCAAGAGGACTGGAAAGGTGTTGCAGAAATCTTCTACTTCCCGCAAGCTCCTAACCACACGTTCTGGCCAATGACACCTGTTGGCGTGGTGCTGTTTGGACTTCAGTGTCTGCCCACGTTAGGCAGCCACAAGCCTGTGGGGAGGAGGTTTCCGGCCAGTTCAGGACGTTTCGAGACAAACTGAACCCCTCTGGCAGGGCTGCGATCTGCCTGAAGTCAGAGACTCTACAGGACACATCATTTGTTTTTGTCCAACATCACTACGGTGCTTGGCACACGGTATAAATGGGTTGATGATAATGCGTTAAAAACAAAAAAAAAGTGAATAAGCCACCTAATGAATAAAGAGCATCCGTTTTTCCAAAATCTCTGACTCTCAAGGTGCATGTGGAACTGGCAAGGTTCTGTACATCCTCAGTTTGAATATATGATTTATACTTTTTAATTTTTACTTATTTTTTCAGTTGGAAAAGATAAAGATATGATTCATATTTAATGTTGAGGTTAAGACTTTAACAGCCGAAGAAACTCGGAGGATCCAAGACAGAACGTTGCGTGCACTGTTTGTGCATCACCTTGCGAGAATCCCAGGCTGCGGCACGTTGAGCGCAATAAAAGTATTGGTCACCAGGTGGCGCTGTTGCCTCAGGGCCAACCTTTACCTGAGGCGACCAACGGGTCCCCACGTTTGAATTAATAAATCAGAGAAGTGGAAGAAAAAAAAAAATGGACAGAAAGATAAAAATCACAGCCAGACGCTTCACCTTTGTGTTCGTCTGAGACTCAATTTGACTTTAGCGGAGGAGGAAGCGAGACAACTTTTATAGAAGCTCATTTCCTATTTTTGACAAGATCACTCAGCGGCAAGGTCAAGTGTGTTCTGTCTGGGCTCTTTCTGCCCCTGTCTGCCTCTTCCTGTTGGGTCGTCAGGAAGCCACGGCCCAGGTCTCGTTCCCTGTGGAAGAGGCAGGGACCGAGGCTGAATATGTACAACGCAGGGGTTCAGAGGGGCGCTCAGCTTGGAGGGGGTGGCCACGGGGGAGTGACAAGCCCTTTCACCTGCCCCTTCCCAGGTTTTCAAATGAAACAAAGCAGGGAAGGTTGTCGAATGCTTTTGGTCGGGATTCAGAAAGACCGAAATAGGCAGCGGCGATTGCCTAGATGCAATCAGATGAGGTCGAATCTGTCATAAATATAAGATCTCAAATCTGGATGCAAATAAACGCACAGCCCCGATTGGGCAGAATGGCCCAAAAACCCGCCCTCTGAACCCCTGGGTTCCTTTACATCGTCTCTGGGCCCTGCTTCATTTCATCCTCACCGCAGCCCCGTGAGGAGGCTAGTAGCCCCGTTTTTATGGCTGGGGAACACTGAAGCCAGAGATCCTTGCTGAGGGCACGTAGCTACAGAGAGGTGGCTCTGGCATCCGAACACATCCTCCTGCGAGAGGATGGGCCGCCGCCCGGCCCGGGCAGCCTCTCTCACGAGCTTCCGCGCAGGGGCTGCTGTGAGAACTGTGTGAATGGCATACCCGTAAAGCACCTTGTATTATACTTGGCACATTGTGAAAACTGTCTTTGCTATTGTTTGCAAAAAAAAAAAAGCACCTGTGTCGTTTGCTATATTAGAATCGGATGGATGGCAGTAATCAAATTCTTAACAAAAATGAAGTCAGAAAAAGATTTAAATCAACCAATTTTTTAAAAATTTAATTTCCCCAGTTTTCTCTGCACAAATGGAGACTCCTCTGTCCACCCTGTGAGCCCATTGGCCTAGGCGTTGATGTGGCTTTAGTGAAGATTGCTCAACTCAATCCACGAGACAGCACATGCCTTGAGTGCCTACTGTGTGCGGGCTCTGATTAGCCATAAAGAGATTCGCAGATGAAGTGCTGGCCCCACCTTGCTGGCTTTTCCAATCCTGCAAGTTACAAACAAGGAGAACGTGGGTCAGGGTGTGACGGGCGCGTGCTCCAGGCCCTTCGAGGGCAAGGCGGTAGAGAGCATTTAATTCTGCCCAGAACTGCCAGGGAAGGGTTCCCAGTGGAAGGGACATGTAAGTGGCTTCCCAGGTAGATGGCAAGGGAAGGGAATTCCAACCAGAGAGAACTCAAGCAAAGAAACCGAAAGCAGGAGGCATCGCTAAAGTGTAGGAAACTGGCCCGGCGCGGTGGCTCACGCCTGTAATCCTGGCACTTTGGGAGACTGAGGCAGGAGGATCGCTTGAGCCCAGGAGTTCAGGGCTGCAGTGAGCCGTGATCGTGCCACTGCTCTCCAGTCTGGGTGTCAGAGCAAGACCCTGTCTCAGAAAAAAAGGACTATTGTAAGACTCAGGGTAAGAGGAAGAACAGAATAGCAAGGAAGGAGAGGACAGGGTGCTCAGAAGCGGGGTGAGCCTCCCCCGACAGAAATATGTATGAGAGTTAAAATTAACTTTCAGATGCAGAAAAGCATTTCAAAAGACTAGACATCCCACCACCCAAAAAAGTGGACAAAATTAAAATATATGCATATAGTAACAAAAATTTTTTAAAAATAACCTACAAAAAAGTCTGATTTAAAAAGTAAGAATTTTTCCCTGCCAACTTCTTCCTGGTACATCTTTTAGAAAAGAATGTTATGCGTGCCAGTTTATTTACAAGTATTTTTGTATGTGTCTAAAAATGTTATACGCATTGTTCTGTACCACCATAGAAAAAGTCGTTTGGTTATTTGTGGGGGTTTTTGCTCTGTTTTTAACACGGAGGAGGAAAGAAAGTAGCGAGAGGAGGGCACGAACACTTACTGGCAGGAAAAGGGCGGAGTTCCATGAATTCAAAGGCCGCTTGTATGAAAACTTTTCTTTCAATCCAATTTTTTTCCCAAAACATCCCTGGAGCAATTAAAAGCATCAGCACCTCTAGTTGGAGCTGAGGATGACAAAGATTGAGATTGTCGGTGGCTTCGGATTTCTCGTTAACACGTTAGGTGTGAATGCAGCAGCACCAACCTCAAGGCTCTCCTCCGTCACACAGGATGAAAACAGAAAAACTACTCGCAGGGGAATGTGTCTAAATGGGCCACTTTCCATCGTTCCCGCTCTCCTCGTGACCAAACGAGAGAAGGAAGAATTCTGGACCAGGGTAATCAGATGTGGACTGCCAGTGTTTCCGGAAGACAATTGTCGCGCGTTCTCTTTGTGCATCCTTTGACCATCCCTGCAAGGAGCAGCACAGATTTCGACAAGGCCCCCGCTGTGCTGCTGCTGTCCTCCTAGCTCTTCCCGGAGTAACTTTGCTGACGTCAGAGTCCTCTTGCAGTGGGAATGGAACTGCTTCTAAAAAAGATCCTGTAGGAAACATACGGTCGAAGTTGCCAAGCATTCGCTGGCCGTGTGTCTGCAGGTCCTGTGTGTTGGGACAGCCACTGCAGGTGAATGTGTTCAATATACTCTACTTGTTTTTTGTGATTCCCCATGACCTTAAATTTCAGGAGATGAGGCCGGTCACCGTGGCTCACAGCTGTAGTCCTAGAACTCGGGGAGGCCGAGGCGAGAGAATTGCTTGAAACTGCCTCAAAAAGAATTTTTTTTTCAGGAGAAGAAATTCTTTTTCTCAATCCTTGTCAAAAGTTCCTAATTCCACTTTCTTTCTAGTTTTTATTTATTTATTTTTAAGACAGGGTCTTGCTCTGTTGCCCAGGCTGGAGCGCAGTGGTATCATCATAGCTCACCGCAACCTGAAATTCCCGGGCTCAAGCGATCCTCCCGCCTCAGCCTCCGGAGTAGCTGGGACCCCAGGTGCAAGCCACCATGCCCAGTTCCTTTTCTATTTTTTATAGGCAAGGGGCCTCATTATGTTGCCCAGGCTCATTTTTCTTCTTAGTTTGTAGAACCGCATATTCAGGATCACCTTCACCTACTCAGTTATAAAAGTTAAAATACAATAAAGGAGTAAGAGCGTTTTATGAAGCACCTACTGGGGTCCCTCTGCTCTTGGAAATGCAGGGATGAGATGTCAGTCTCTGCCCTCCAGGGGGCGCTCACTGCGCCTCTCCCGGTCCTCATCTCTGCAAAGGCCACCTCCAAGTGGTGGCCTCTTTGCTGTCCCTGAGCTCCTGAGCCCGGTCCCTCTCGAGCCGCCTGGCACGCTTCTTCCCAGGTGTGTCCCTGGATCCCTCCCCTCTTCACCCGGAGCTGTGCCCCGAGGCCACCTGCTGCAAGCGGCTTTCCAGGACCCCTTGGCCGCCTCCTCCTCACTCTGCTTTGTTCTTCCTCATGCCTGGCATTCTATTATATGTTAATTTGTTCCAGCCGTATGTTCTTGCCATGAGATCAGCACCAGGAGGGTGCTCGCTGCTACGTGCCCAGCACTGAACAGTGCCCGCCACGTGATAGGCACGTGTGGTGCAGAATGGTTGTTCAAATAAATGAATAAATGAGACTCCTAAATCTCTACGCCGTCAGCCTTCGGTATCCTCAGGTTCTTCCTCCATGGATGGTGGATTGCAATATTCTGAAAAAGGGACCTGGGTGTGGTGGTTTAGGCTTGTAATCCCAGCATTTTGGGAGGCCCAGGCAAGAGGATGACTTGAGGCCAGGAGTTCAAGACCAGCCTGGGCGACAGTGAGACCCCCGTCTCTACAAAAAAAAAAAATTGTTTTAATTGGCAGGAGTTGCAGTTCACCCCTGATTAGGAGGCTGAGGCAGGAGGATCCCTTGAGCCCAGGAGTTGGAGGTTACAGTGAGCCACACTACACGCCAGCCTGGGCGACAAAGTGACATCCTGTCTCTAGGAAAAAAAAAAAAAGGTTAAAAAGGTTAAGTTTATGTTATGTATGTTTTGCCACAAGAAAAAAAGTTTTACAGAAAAATTGCCCAAGAGAGCTCATTCACAAGAGGTGTACCTCAATTGATTGGGTGGGAAGCCAATTTTCAAGGCAGAAAGCCATGAATTTTCATCTTTGGATAAGTACGATGAATGCCTCTAAGATTGCTTGTTAGCAAGTTGTGCTTCAGAGCAACATCAGCCTCTGGGAAAGTGATGTTTTAAGCATGGCTTCTGTTCAAGACATAGGCTCCCTTCCCAGAAGCAAGGTGGCAAAGTCTCATGGGAAGGGTCGCTTTTCTGTTCGTGGACTTTGGACATGTCTTAGGCCAGCCAGCCCCCACCACTTAGCGGATCCAGGACATCACCCACCTGCCCACATCCTGGGTGATTATGGTGCCACGTTGGATGGAGTCCATCTGTGGAGTCTGTCAGAGATTCTGTCACCTCTGCCATTGTTCAACTGAGCCTCAAGGGGCTGGGGGTGGGTTCCATGCTGTTGGTGTTAACAGTGATGTTAATTCTGGCTCCAAGTGGTCCTCTTGGAGGACCACGCATACATGCTGAGTGCTAGAGATGACGCCATTCCATCTCTCACTGCTGTACGATGTCTTCTCAAAGGCCAGGTGGACCTTCACTCCCTGATCCTGAAACCTCGGTTGCTCTTTCAGCTACCACGTGGCTTGAAATTAACCCTAGCCCTCCCAAGGCTTGGTTTCTCCTTGCAAAGCTCTAACTTATAAACAGCTCTGGGCCTCTCTCCCAGAGGGGACGTCAGTTTTCTCCTGCCTTCCGACTCAGACTTGGACTGGAGCTTACACCCCGGCTCTCCTCGGTCTCAGGCCTTCAGACGCAGACGGGAACCGTACCAGGGGCTCTCCTAGGCCTCCAGCCTGCTGACTGCAGATCTTAGGACTGCTCAGCTTGCATAAGCCGCGAGCCAATTCCTTACAGAAACTCTCTTTACGTGTCTATATTTCTGTATCTGTACTTTCTTCCTTTTACTGTGAGTGCCGTACCCACACACCTTAGCTTGCTCAGGGGATCTCCCAGTTCCCGCTGGCTCCTCCCTCTGAGCTCGGCTTCCCTGATGCCTCCAGGCAGGATCTGGACCACTCTAATTCCCTCTCATTCTTCTCCATATTTTTGTTTCAGAGTACATTTTGTTTTTATTTTTTTGAGATGGGGTCTCACTGTGTTGCCCAGGCTGACCTCCAACTCCTCAGTTCAAGCCATTCTCCTGCCTCAGCCTCCCAGGTAGCTAGGATTACAGGCGCATGTACATGACCACACCTGGCTGATAGCACAGCTTAGATGGTGTATTGGTTACTTTCCGTCTCCCCCAATACATTGTAAGTCCAAGGCAGGGGCAGGGGCAGGGTGTGCTTTGCTCACTGTTGAGTGCTCAGTGCAGCGCCTTGGGAGTGGACGAAACAAGTGGCCAATGTCCACCTCTGCCTGAAGGCTCAAACCGGTCAGTCTATCAGAATCTCCTGGACTACTTGTGAAAATGTAGGTTCCCCACCAGAGAGATCCTGATGGCTGGGATGGGGCTAGGAAGATGCATTTTTTTTTTTTTTTTTTTTTGAGACGGGGTCTTGCTCTGTCACCCAGGCTGGAGTGCAGTAGCAGAATTCATAGCTCACTGCAGCCTCGAACTCCTGGGCTCAAGCAATCCTCCTGCCTCAGCCTCCTAAATAGCTGGGACTACAGGTGCATGCCACCATGCCTGGCTAATTTTTCTTATTTTTTGTAGAGATGGGGTCTTGTTCTGTTGCCCTAGCTGGTCTTGAACTCCTGGCCTCAAGCAATCCTCCCACCTCGGCCTCCCAAAGTGCTGGGATTACAGGTGTGAGCCACCACCCCAGCTGGAAGATGCCTTCTTGTAAGCACCTTGCAGATTCCCATGCAGAGGAAAAGCAGTGGCCCTGCTGGGCAGAGGCGGGAACCTTCTCTGGGTTCTCCCACCTCTGCCATCGTGCCCTGCCCGGCAGAGCCTCCTGGGCAGACGTGTGTGAGATGGACTGGGACGGAATCGAGGCTTCTGGGCTGAGCACAGCTGGAGAGATGAGTGGAAAGGGTGGGACTGGAAGTCACCCGGGGCTGCATTCCAGCTCCAGTTCTGTCCCCTAAGGAGCTACACGACCCCTGGCATAACTGCTTCACCTTTCCAAGCCTCGGTTTCCCCATTCATAAAACGGCGGGATACAACACATGTCCCAGAGGGCTGTTGACGGCAGTGACTGGAATTCTACACAGGGCTGCAAAGTCGTACGTGATGTTTTTATTGCACTCACCATTGTCATCACTATCATAGCGATCATAGTTTTCAACAGACTCAAGGAAGGCTTCGAATACTAAGAAGAAAGATATAAATTTAATGTCACACGTGCATGTTCATTCATTTATTCAACTATTTACTGAGTTCTCACCACATCCCAGCCCCGGTGTTAAGCACTGGGGATGAGGACATGAGAAGTGTCCTTCCCGGGCCAGGGTCACAGTGATCACAGGGCCAGGCAGCTCATGTGGGGGAGTGTCCAGGGCTGCGTGGGACCTGCAGCAAACCAGTGGCCAGAGTCCCCACCTGCAGAGAGCAGCCGCCCTCGGCTCTGCGCAGAGGAAGTCAGGCCAAGGGGGTTGGAACTTCCGATTTTACAAAACAAGCTGGGGACTGTGTATGACTGTCCTGATTTCTAAATGTTGGCCTCTAAATTTTAAAAATTAGTTTAAGCTGGGAATGGGGGAGTCGAGTGAGAATCGTGCAGGCCCTGAGCAGGGAAGCCTACCAGCCCGGGCTGGGGTAGGTGGTACCCCGCCCAGAGGACTGGCCCAGCCCCAGCTCCAGGGTACCGTCCCTCCCTGGACAGATGTCCACTGGGACAAGGAGCCAGTCCTGGCCTGGCTCAACCCACTCACCAGGAGGATCTCTGAATCCAACCAAAGAGGGACCGAAGCAGCTTCTGGAAGTGATCGTCTGGGTGAAAGGTGACGGGGAATGTGAGAGCTCAAGGGAGGGGCGGCCAGGACCAGAGCAAGGCCACAGCGAACCACTGCAGAGCTGGGGGCAGGTCTGGGGGTCCCCCCACTGTCCCAGGAGACCCACCGGGTGTCTTTGGCGAGCTGCGGCTCCATCCTGAGCGCTGCTGGGATGAGAGGGCAGTGAAGGCCCACATGGGCTCCACTTCTCAGAAGAGCAGGTGCTCTGGCCTGGGGGGTGGCCGGATGGAGGGGGCGAATGGTCCCAATATGAAAGCTGTTGGGGACCAGAAGCACTAGAGGACCAAGGTGGAGTCCGATCTTGCCTGGTACCTGCCTTCCCCCACTCCCAGACACAGAGAACTCCGCAGGGAGCTGGGCGTGGGCCAAACGTGGGGATGAAATGCGAGTTGACTGCCGACCTTGGTTCTCTTGGCTAAGAGGGAGGACTCTTGGTGGGACTCGCCCCCCCCAACCCCGGAGCGCTCGGCCATGCTTGGCGGGTGGGGTTCGGTGTCTCCCCAGTCCCTTAGCAGCCACTTCGGGGAACCCGGGAAAGTGGGGTGAGTTGGGGGCGTCAAGACCACCGTGACCTCAGTTGTTCTCTCGGGCTCCGAGCACACGCGGTGTGAGGGGGCGCTCTGATAAATCCCGCCCGGTGGGGGCGACAAACGCCAAGGGCGATGCCGTGCGGCGGGGCCGTGGGAGGCCTGCGTCCCGGGGGGACCCGCGTGGAGGCACCAAGCTCGCAGCGCGGAGACCTTAGGTGGCGCCTGTGCTGACCGTCCGCTCTCCCGGGCTGGGAGTGTGCAGGGGATGGGACCGCAGTCCTGAATCCTGGGAAAGAGATGCGTCAAAAAGCTGGCGCGGTGCCACACGGATAGAATGTAGGGAAGGCCCCGTCTAGTTGATGAACCACCGTCAGTCAATTGCATTCGACACCTCTAAAACAGAAAAGAAGCTTTAACTTTAACAGACCCAAAGATTTAAAAAAATACTAATGTTTGGCCAGGCATGATGGCTCACGCCTGTAATCCTAGCGCTTTGGGAGGCTGAGGCAGGAGGATCACTTGGGGCCAGGAGTTTGAGACCATCCTGGGCAACATAGCCAGACTCTGTCTCTACAAAAAATAAAAATCAGCCAGGCTGGTGGCACACACCTGAGTCCCATCTACTCGGGAGGCTGAGGCTACAGAATTGCTTGAACCAGGGAGTTGGCAGTTATGGTGAGCTATGATTGTGTCATTGCACTCCGGCCTGAGTGACAGAGCAAGACCCTGTCTCAAAAACAAAGAAACAAACAAACAAAAAAAAACAAAACTAATGTTTGTCATTAAACCAAATGAGTTCATGCAAGTGAAAGTGTCTAGAACAGTGCCTGGCTCATAGCTGGTGCTGGGCAAACACTTCTTTCCATCTTCCATTCTCTCTATGCATAGCTTAGAAAATCGGATGACTTGCAAAGTCTCCAGGCTAGTTCTATATCCTGGGCTTGGTTTGATCAGAGAGAGGAATGAAAAAATTGTTTATAATTGGAAGCGGTTACGACATATAATGGTGTTGAAGGATCTGTGTTCCCTTTTTTTGCATTCACTTATGAGCTTTGTGGAATAACATTGTGAGCATCACTGCCTGTCTTTGGAGAGCGCTGTGTGTGAAGGCATCTTTCTTTGGCCGAGGCTTAGCCTCCATGTGGGGAACCTCTGTCTCTTGCTCTTGCCTCTGCGTTCTCTGTTGCTTGGCTGCGTCCTTTCTCATGCTTCCCAGGTCGACATCCCAGTCTTAATTAGAGTCTTGAGGTCCTCTTGTGTTCTAAATGCAGGTGGCTTGTTTCCACTTTGACGTCTTGCCATTCTCTCCAACTCAAATGGCCTAAAAACAAACTGCCCATCGCACAACAAGCTAACCCACTTTGACTTCCTCCGTGGCCAGTGTTATTCTCCAGGTAGCCTAAGCTTGACGTCTCAATGTACCTTTGATTTCTTCATTTCCCGGTGGCTAACGCCTCGAGTAGCTTCCTCTAGCATTGTTTCTTTCTTTAAGCAAAATAATGTTTAAAGACGCATTTAAACAATTATAACTGTGTTTTTGAAATAGAGATAAGACAAGTCGCACTCAAGCTAAGGAGGTGGGGCTTTGTGTGCATGGAACAGGACCCCCCGAGGGTTTTGATCAGGGCAGTGATCGACAAAAGCACTGACCCTCAGGACCAGGACAAGTGAGTCCAGCAAGGTGCCTGCGGGCAGGGGCATCGCCTGGGAGTGGCCGCCTCCTTACGTTTTGCACCCCAGGGACCTCGCTGGCCTCCCTTCCCCTGCCCTGTTGACGTTTCCAGCCATTCCCAGAGCCACCGTCCAGGCTCCCGAGCTGATTGTTATGACGACTTTCTAACCAGGCTTCGCATTTCCGGAGTTTTTCCTCCTTTAAGTCCACGGACAGCTCCACTGTTTCCTCCTTCCAGCATCATCCTCCTGGGCAGAATCGTGCTTCTTTGTGTCCCCAGAACTCCAGGGAGGCTCTTCTCACCCAGGACTGTGGTTATTTTTTGAGACGTCTGTCCTTCCCTTGAAGGGAAGCGCTGCACCCATCCATGTGGTGTCCCCACGTGTAACAGCGGCACGGTCATTCAGTCGGTGAGAGACAGTCGGCAAGGTGGTTACGAACCGGAGTTTTGGAGTCAGATTGCCTGGATTCTAATCCTACCTCTGCTCTTTTCTCACCTGTGACCTTGGGCAAGTCACTTAACTCTCACCCTTAGATTCTCCATGTATAAAACAAGATAATCGAACTGTCTGCCTCGTAGGACGGTTGGCAGAATTGAATAAAACTATCATGGTGTTCGTCCCAATAAACGCTAGCCACTATAGTTAATAAATGTTTGCTGAACTAGACGGGCTCTGTCCTACTCATCGGCATCCAATCACTCTTCCTACATTGGCGCTTTTGTCGATCACGCCCCTGATCAAACTCCTCCGGGGTCCTGTTCCATGCACACAAAGCCCCACCTCCTTAGCTTGAGTGGGACTTGTTTAATCTCTATTTCAAAAGCACATTTATGATTGTTTAAATGTTTCTTTAAACATTATTTTTGTACAGCTTGTTTTGTAATCACTAGCTGGTCACAAGAAAATGAATCTGGCAGAAGAAACCTCTTAGGGAGCAGTTTTGAAAACCTACCCGTGACCTGGTGGCTCGAGGTCCTGGCTGCACATTAAAATCACCTGGGGACCTTTAAAAGCATCAACACCTGGGCCCCACCCCCGGCAGTTCCAGTCTAATTGGCCTGGGGTGTGGCTGAACACTGGCATTTTTTTTAAGGCTCCCGGGTGAGTCAGCCGGGAAGCCAGTGTTGAGTGGTGGCTGTCGTCACCTCGGCCCCTTTGTACCTGAGCCTTCCTCAGACTCACCTGCAGACACGCAGTTCTCAGCTTCTTTCTCCTCAGCCTGTTCCTGGTCCCATTTTGCCTGGGATAGGCCCAACGCGCCCCAGTTCCTGCCCTGAAGGAGTCCCGAGGAGGCAACTTCTCAGGCAAACGAGCCTTGTCGGCAAATCAGGCCACAAATACACCTTGACTCGCCCTGTGACTTCCTGGATTCCTGATCTGGTTTATGGCTTGCTGATAACATCCTGGGCAGAAAACCAGTTTCTGACTCTCGGTGACCTCGTCACCCCTTGGCTGTGGCTGGAATTCCACCTTGTCTGGGCTCCTTCATGGCCCCACAACGGCAGGGGTGGATTTTTTTTTCTCTGGCTCTTGGAGCTTCAGCTCCTGGTCGTCCACTCGATGGGTTCTGGCCTTCTGAGCTTTGCAACCTTGAGCCTTCACCGTGCAGTTCTGACCTCCACCCTCCGGACCCGCCACCTCCGACCTCTGCCATTGGCGCTTATGGCATTTAAACACCTCGGATAAAAGAACTAAGTGATCAACTGAACATCGGACAAGGAAGAGAGAAATTTGAAATGAGCTAATCCAGGGAAGCAGGGAATGTCTTTGGGGGAGGCCCAATGCTATTCGCCTGTTCTCTGTCTTAGGGACCCGAGGCCAATGCACGGGGTATTCCAGCAGACTGCGCACGACCACGGTCCTTTTCCTCAGCAGCGTGCTTTCCACGCCGGATCTGCTCCCGCCTCCCGTTTGCTTTCCACCCTTTTATCACGCAGGGAGCCCAAAGAGGAAAGCAGAATGACTTTTCTTGTCAGAGCGAGAATGAGATTTCAGAGACCAATTAACCACGTTGGACTAAGAAGTGGGAAAGAATTACAGGTGACAAGAACTCAGCATCTATATAGGTCTTCAGTATAATGTTTGTGTCACTTGTCTGGGAGGGCGGTGCTTGTTAATAACACCCTGCAGTAGACCTGAAATCCGTCGCCTTCTCCCACCTTGCCTTGAGTCATGTCAGCGTAACAGACCCGGGCAGGACTCAGCCTCAAGTCCCACTGCAGGAGACACGGGTGCTGCCTGCCGCATCAGCTCACCCCGGGCACCTACGTCCCTTCTGCAGTTGCCAGCTAAGGGACACCTAGGTCACTGTCTCAGGTGACACCTCAAGGGGTTCTTTAACTCAAGACATGAAAGATAACTAAAGATTCATCAAGAAAAAGGGAGTACACACTAAGGAGTAGGGACTGTGTACAATCTAACATAAATATATAAATCATAACTATAAATAATATATAGTAGACCGGGCGCGGTGGCTCACACCTGTAATCCTAGCACTCTGGGAGGCTGAGGTGGGAGGCTCGCTTGAGGTCAGGAGTTCGAGACCAGTCTGAGCAAGAGTGAGACCCTGTCTCTACTAAAAATAGAAAGAAATTAGCCGGGCGTGGTGGTGCGTGCCTGTAAGTCCCAGCAACCTGGAAGGCTGAGGCAGGAGGATCGCTTGAGCCCAGGAGTTTGAGGTTGCTGTGAGCTAGGCTGACGCCACAGCACTGTAGCCCGGGCAACAGAGTGAGACTCTGTCTAAAAAAAATAATAATAATATAGAGTAGTGTTTTGACATTAATTTTAAGACCTTCTTCTCCACATCTTGGTGACACCTTAGACAAATTTCTTTGTGGCATGCCCCGTTTCTCACGGGCTGCTTTGACATCAGCATGCCATCCTAGCTGCAAGGGAAGAGTCATTTTCTTTATCATGCCTTGTTACTAATTCTAGAAAACTCATATTCATGTTGGTAATTGCTCAACCTTCAGATAGGACTGAAACATTTTATCTGATTATTTTTTTAAATCACCAGGAAAAGAAAAACATTGATTACAGAAACTGGGGAAATATGAAAAGTATAATTTAAAAAATTAAAATTAGCCATAATCTACCCACTCAAATGTAACATTTTGAATTACTTCTTTCTAGTTTTTCTTTTTCTGTTACTACATATATACGCATTGTTTGGATGAAAATGGGCTCATACTGTCAGCTGTTTTTTGAAGTTACTATTAGATTGTATTATTCTGTGCCATTAAATATTCCTCAGAAATGTGAGTTTTGGCTGGGAGCAGTGGCTCATGCCTATATTCCTGACACTTTAGGAGGCCAAGGCAGCAGGATTGCTTGAGGCTAGGAGTTCAAGACCAGCCTGGACAACATAGCGAGATCCCATCTCTACACAAAATTTTAAGAATTAGCTGGGTGTGATGACACATGCCTGTAGTCCCAGCTACTCAGAACGCTGAGGTGGGAGGATCATTTGAGCCCAGGAGTTCACGGTGACAGTGAGCTTTGATGGCACTGCTGCATTCCAGCCTGGGTGACAGGGCGAGATCTCATCTCTAAAAAAATAGAAAAAGAAAAAATAAATTTTAAAAACCCATAAGTTTTAAGAACTACATCCCACTGTATTTTATATATGTGTATGTGTTGGCGTGTATGTGTATGTATATCACAGTTTAATTCCTTATTGAAAATGTAAACTATTTTTAATTTTTGAATATTATAAACAAAATCCTATTTACTATCCATAGTCATAAACGGTTTTTTTTTTTTTTTTAGAGACAGAGTCTCTGTCACCCAGGCTGGAGTGCAGTGGCTCAGTCATACCTCACTGTACCCTTGAACTCCTGGGCTCAAGCAATTCCCCCTCCTCAGCCTCCTGAGCAGCTGAGACAACAGGTGTACCACCACACTGGCTAATTTTTAAGTCTCTGTATAGAGACGGGGTCTTGCTATGTTGTCCAGACTGGTCTTAAACTCCCGGCCTGTAGCAATCCTCCTATCTCGGCCTCCCAAAATTGCTAGGATTACAGGCATGAGTCACTTTGCCCGGCCATAATCATAAATATTTATAAACTTCTCTAATTACTTCCTTAAGATAAACTTCCTAGAAGTGGAATTACTGGCTCAACGATATAAATATGTTTAAGATTCTTGAAATTGACACCCAAGTTGCTCTCCAGAAAAGTTTTGCCAATATATATACTTCTACCACAAAGATCTGAAATTGTCCTTTTCACAGGGGCTGTGCCCATGGTTTTAGCGCTTAAAGTTCCCTATTTCCAGGAGACACCTCTGCAGGACAGGAGAAGTCCCCGTTTTCAGCAATGGGTGTGGAAGATTGAGGAACAGGTGTAAAACTTGTATGGCAGCCAAAAAAACAGGTTGAAAGCAACACTGCTTTTAATGTCAAATGGTCAGTGTATGGATTGCCCACCTTCCATGGTCACTGACCACTGATGCTGGCTCCCGTGATTTGAGGTTCCCGGTGACAGATGAGCACTCACGAAGCCTGATAAACAGACATCACTGTGCAATGCACATGCCTTGTGATCTTGAGCATTAACAGTCTGCCTTTGCCTTTGCTTGTAGACCAACCGTTGTGCTTTGTTTGTATTGAGATAGTACTAGTTTAATTTTTAACTCTGTGAATGTCATGCTCATGTTTTCTAAGAGTTCAGATTACAATACCAATGCCAGCATGACCGTGTTGTCACTGAAAAAGAAGGCTGAGGCTGGGTGCAGTGGCTCACACCTGTAATTCTAGCACTCTGGGAGGCCGAGGCAGGATAGCTCCAGCCCAGGAGTTTGAGGCTACCGTGAGCTATGATGATGCCACTGCACTCCAGCCCAGGTCACAGAGTACGACTCTGTCTCAAAAAAAAAAAAAAAAAAAAAAAAGGCTAAGCAGCTGCGTTATTTTAATGACAGAGGACACAGGGACGTAATTAGGGAGGAAAATAACCAAAATGGAGAAAAGCACACAGGTACAGAAAATAATCTGACGTTGGATACGGTGGAGACTGAACTTCACAAGTGCGGGGTGAGATAGGCAAGTATTTCTCAATGAATCAGAAGTTTTTTGTTTCTTCAAAAGACACCAAATACTCCATGGCAAGTGGTGGCCACTGAGTTAGCTTGCGTATACCATGCTAGGGAACACGCGTTATTAGTCTGTTCCCTTCATTGCTCTACAAAACTGAGGAAAGTTACATTTCCTGGTTCAGAAGTTGCAACTACAGTGTCCTGTGAGGCAACAGAAGAGGAAATTGTGATAACAAATGTGGTGGCCTCTTGCAATGCAGAACTGATTCTGCCAGAGCTCAGCAGTGCATCGAGTGACGGGTTAAATCACACCAGCAGCAGCAATGACGGGGATCAAAATATGCTGGCCCCAAATATGCCACTTTGGCCCATTGATTATTTTGAGCTGAAGACCATTGAGAAACAGCAGATGCAGGGAGAGCTCTCCGCCCTCCCCCATCTGTCTAAAAACAGGGCATATGTGTGCCCTTAGAAAGGCGCCCTCGCCCTCACGCCAGGAAGAGAATAGCACTTTTATCACTGGATACAGGGAGAGACGTGGAGACCAGTTTGCACGGACAGACCTTACTAAATAACCCCTGTCTTCTGTTAGTTCCCACGTATATTTTGTAGTCACTTCCCCGTGATTTATAAACCCCCTTTCCTTTGTTAAAATGGTATATAAGCCCCCGAGTCTAACCGCTTCTTTAAGTCTCACTGCTTTTCTGTGAACCACCTGTGCATGTAAATGTTAGATAAAAATTTTATCTTTTCTCCTGTTAATCTACCTTTTGTCAACTTAATTCTCAGGCCTCAGTTACTGAACACAAGACAGAAGAGGGAAAGTTTTTTTTTCCCTCCCCAACAACAACAAAAAATGTTCTCCCCACTTCTTAGGTACTTTGTACCAAAAAATGGAATTTCAATTCATCCTCTTGATTTCGAGGAAGATTTTAATGAAACTACAGAAAACAGAAAACCAAAATTGATATAGTATCAGAATACAGACTGGACCTTGCTTGTCTGTCTGCATATTTGGCAGATAGGACAAATGTAAATTTTGGCAAATTCCATTAAGTCTTTATATTTCTTACTAAAGACAATGAAAAAAGATCCTCCCTGCTTAACATCCCGCGTATCTTGTACACCACATTACTAAAGAGGGGTGTGTGATTTAGTTTCAAGGGGGTTGTTTGTTTGTTTGAGACAGGGTCTCGCTCTGTTGCCTAGCCTAGAGTTTTTTGTTTTTTGTTTTTGTTTTTTGAGACAGGGTCTCGCTCTGTCATCTGTGTTAGAGTGCAGTGGCACGATCATAGCTCACTGCAACTTCAAACTCCTGGGCTCAAGCAATCCTCCTGCCCCAGCCTCCCAGGTAGCTGGGACTACAGGCGCCCACCAACACACCCAGCTAATTGTTCTATTTTTTGTAGATGGGGTCTCACTATGTTTTCCAGGCTGGTCTCAAACTCTTAGCCTCAGGTGATCCTCCTGCTTTGGTCTCCCAAAGTGCTGGGATTACAGGCATGAGCCACTGCACCTGGCCAGAAGTCTTCATTTTTTTAAATACCTGTTTTTAGTTTTTCCTTAAGGAGGCAGTTTCATGCAGGGTAAAGAGTAAGCGTCTGGAGTTCCACAGACCTGAGTGAGGTGAGAGTCCTGACTCTGCCAGTGTAGATTTGGAGCAAGTGTCTCAGTACTGTCACTTTTATTACTGGGGGCTTCCTTTCCTTGAGATCAGCTAAATAGTCATTTATTTTTCTCTTGGCTTTCAAGTTTTTATACATAAGCCTTTCATTTGTCTGGAACTCACATTGGGAAGTGAGATGGCTAAATCATTCTCTGTTTCTAAGAAGGTTTCCTTTTCTCCCACAGGAGATGTGACAGCGTGCCCCTGTGGCAGCTGTCCCCGCCGTCCCGGTCTTGCTCAGCTGCCCCTGAGTCATGCAGTGGCACTGGGAGGGTTTGTGACTCCCAGCTTCCTAGTGGGTAGAACAGTCCAGACTGGGTCCCAGCTGAAACATAGAAAAATGAACCCTCTGACACTTCCTGTGTGTGGCGGTTACAGAGACCCTGGCTGCAGCTGTCCCGGGTTTCTCTTTAACTGCTTCATGCCCAGTGGCCAGAAGTTAGAACAGCACATGACATCCACCCTAGCCGGGCCATTTCCTCTGCCCTTCTCTTCCTTCCCGGGTCAGCATTTCGGCCCCACCTTCCTGCCTAAGTGACACCTTCTAGATCTGCATCTGGAGTGACTGGTCCTTCTTCCTCCCATCCTAGGCTCAGTCCTCACCCCCACCCACCTGCAGCTGCCACCTGTGATCCCTGGGAAAAACAGGCTCCTAATCACCTGCCCAGTATCAGAGTAGCAATTCCATGGTCATCTGCTTCTGTTTTAGCTGCGTAATTATCTTGAAACAAATTCTAACCTGAAACGTAGAGTATGTCACACTCACTCTGTGATTCCTGATCAGGCAAGTACCTTGCGTTGCTTATATATACAATCAAATGTTGTTTAGGTCAAATTATATTTGATAAAATATCAATAGTGAATTAAGGGAGGAGAGTGTTTTGACCGCAGGGATTCCTCCCCAGGCATATGTCTGCGAGATTTCTTTTCTTCCGGTATTTCTCAGAGGACGGTTTTGCTGCTTCTCCAAATTGTCCTTGGGGGGAAAAAGTTGGTTGCTTCTCCTTCGACTAGGAGCCCTGGGCAAAATAGCTTGCCTCCGTCTCACCCTTTCCCCTGTGGTTTCAATAAATCCCTATAAATTCTAGATGAGATTTGTCGATGAGCTCTGGAAACCACTGAGTTTTAGGGCGCGTGCGATCACAGGTTACTCTGACTAATCCAATCCCTTAGGAAGTGGGTCCCCCAAGCAGTCGATGTGTCTGTACCGCAGCCCATGAATATTTTATGGGTGTCCTTTTGTGCTCACTAATGGGGCCTGAACTGTACAATCTGCTCTGAATAATACCCAAAGAATCCTCTCTCCCGACCTCTGTTCCTGAATGATTTATGGACATGAACTAGGCCTATCAGAGATTCATTATTGATGTTGCTCTTTAGAGACGCTTTTCAACAAAGGGGGATGTAAGCCGATGTTCGGCCAGAGAGCGAACACTCTGGGGAGTTTAGTGTGAAATCGGTGTGCTTGGGGAAAGTTTTAAAATTTCTGCCTGAAATAAAGTTCTCTCTCGTTGGAGATTAGAAGGGACTTAAATTTCTTCAATAAAGCGGGCACAGGGATATTCTAAAGATCTTCTTCCTACTACCTATGCTTATTTAATTCCTCTAATTTCCTGCCACCCTAGAATATCCGTCAAAATAATTAACTTAAAGCCCTTCCCTTCCTCCTGGTTCTCCCAATTCTGTGCCCTTTTAATTTGAACGTCACAATTCAGCCACCTAGCGTTTATCACGCCTGCTGCGAGCGCCTCACTTGGACTGGCCCAAAGAAGGGGACACATTATTCCTGCTTTTGAGAAGTTCTTGGTCTAAC
Source organism: Indri indri (assembly GCA_004363605.1). Taxonomy (NCBI): domain Eukaryota; kingdom Metazoa; phylum Chordata; class Mammalia; order Primates; family Indriidae; genus Indri; species Indri indri. The sequence goes on from RJWJ010010173.1 coordinate 33,068, forward strand.
TGGAGAAGACAAGGCCCACATACATTATTTAAGTCAGCTTGTAACCAAACGCTCGAATGGCGCAGTGCTAGAAAATTTCCAGGAGGGAAACACGAACGTGTGTAGGACGGTGGAACGTGGCTTTATGCAGGAACGGGGCTTCGATGGTTGGGTTCCGATTGGCAGAGGAAGGGAGCGACGTGAGAATCAAAGCAAGGGGGTGGGAAGGTAGAGACCACAGCCACTGGGAAGGGAGGGGGAGTATAAGGAGGTGCCACCTTCCAGAACAAAGTGAAACCCAGAGCTGCAGGATCAGTATGAAGAGAGGACCCTCCTGGGCAGAACCATCGGTCTCCAATCCACACATCAGATCCAGCCCTCGCTGTGGTCTTTCCCTGGTCCCCACTGCCTGCCCCACAGTGGCCCGAGAGGCCAGACTTCTTCCCCTTTAGACCTCTGTCCCACGTGTGGACGAAAGTCCCTTCCTTTGCTTCCCTTCAGTGTAGGTCAAATAAACATAGATTCGAGGACAGTTCCCTAAACGCAAAGGGAAACCCAAAAGGAAACGAATACATAAATACTTTCGTTTACAAGGTACACACCTTGCCTTCTGGGGCTTGTTAACTCTAGCTCATTCCAAATGCGATCCCAGGGAAAATGGTCATTGCCTGGGTCCACCCTACCCAACCCATTTCTGGGGACATCTTTAACCTCCAGCACCTGAGAAGGCCTTCTGAACCTCTAACGGCCTTAAAATCCAAGCCAATTCAATTCAGCCTCCTCAACCCACAGGGCTGTGGCTCTACCTCTGCAGGAGAATCGCAATCCCGTGACCACAAGGGAAAGCCCAGTAAGGAGGGATGCCCTCTGCCCTGGGTGTCTTTGCGGGAGGGGTTAGGAAGAGGCTTTGAAAGCACCACCTGCTGACATGCGGGCTGCTGGCCCCAACGTGGGACAGGCAGAGGTGAGAGACGTGGTTTCTGAGGTCAAGGAACTCAGAGGGGACTTTTGCATGTTCTGCCGCTGAAGCGAATCTCTCATGCAGCCTGGTGTTTCTTTCTTTCGCCTCCTGTCTCTCCTGCCCACTTTGTCTCTCAGCGGCCCTCTCCTTCCCTTCATTCCCCAGGAGCTCCTGGGTGGGATGGCGTAGCCTTGGCTTTGCCTTCCGAGCAGTCTCCCAGGCCAAGCCGCCAAACCTCCTCCTGCGCAAGGGCATTGTCTTTCAGGGGGATTCCTAACCGGTGCTGCAAAACAAAGAGCAGCAAAACAACTTGAAGAAGTTACAAACTTTCCAGAAATCTGACCAAGCCTCTTAGTCCTTGAGGGCCAGACATCTTTATTTTTTTTTAATTTTTTTTCTTTTTTTTTTTGAGTCAGAGTCTCACTGTGTTGCCCGGGCTAGAGTGCCGTGGCGTCAGCCTAGCTCACGGCTACCTCAAACTCCTGGGCTCAAGCGATCCTCCCGCCTCGGCCTCCCAGAGTGCTAGGATTACAGGCGTGAGCCACTGCACCTGGCCCAGACATCTTTTTTTAATCTTTGTATCCCAGGCACCTAACAGAGTATCCAAGCATACGGTAGGGAAGTTTGTTGACTAAACTAATAAACTAATTAAAACAAGGGGAGCAGAGTGATGTCGTGGAAACCAAGACAACCAAAAGCTCTGAGAAGGGGCAGGACGACAGCACCAAATAGCACAGAGAAATCAAGTGACAGGAGGGCCGAAAGCCACCCACTGGGTCTGCAATGGGAGGGTTGTGGGTACACCTTGCCCAGACGGTTTTACTGACGGGGCGAGGGCAGGTGAATGGGGTTTGAATTAGTGGTTGGTTGGCTAACGACAGGTGAGGAAGGGAAGACAGCGAGTGTAGACTTTCACTGGGAGGAATCTGGCTCTGGAGGAGGTAGGGGTCTCGTAACCAGAGGAGGACTCAGGGTTGAGGGAAATTATCCTTGTTTTTAACTCAAGTGCTCGTTTCTGTTTTTTCCATGGGAGATTCCGTGGGAGATTCTCAGCTGAGAAGGCGCTAACGGAGGAGGAGAGGCCGCACTGGTCAGACGGGGAATGACTAACAGAGCAGCCCTGCCCTGGAGGTGGGACATGAGCGTGGAAGAGGCCTCAGCCTGAGCTGGAGACAGACACCTGCCTCTGCCACGGCGGGAGGTCGGTGCTGGATTCAGTCCCGGATAGAGCTGTGGGCACAGGGAGTTTAGGGATTTTCCCCTTAGAGCACTAATTGTTGCGGGGGCATAGGAGCAGGGTGATCTGGGAGAGGGGTGGCCGTGTCCGGCGGGGGCATGAAGAGAACGGGGACAGGGCAGAGGCCCCTGGAGGGACAGCAGGAGCTTTGCTGCGAAGCGGGTTTCAAGTGCTACTCAGGCCACACTGGGATCAGAGACCACAGATTTGTCAGGGGGCAGCGTGCACGGTTGTGTGACCTTCCCCAGCAGGGCTCCTTGCCGACGTGGGAGCCTGGGAGAAGGGAGGCTGATGACCTAGGTTTCAGGGTTCCTAGAGCACGAGTGGTGGTGTTGACACAGTCAGGAGGGACCCCTGAGGGGGCTTGAGTGTGAGAAAAGGGGTAAGTTGAGGCAAGGCAGGCTTAAGGCCAGCGTACTGGTCCATGGGAGTAGGAGAGTGAGCCAGGAGGGGTGAGGGTGAGGTTGTGGCTGGAAGTCACTGCATTTCCCTTCCGAGGTGGAGCTCCCTTAGATCGCGGTAGAGTCCGGGTGTGGCCCTGCCAGCAGGACTATCCCGAAAGGCTGCGGGACCCGGCAGAGCACCAGATGCTACAGGAAGAGGCGGGGCGAGGAGTGGTAATGGTCCGACTGCCTGGACATGGGCGCATAGGGGACCAGGGATTTGCATTCAGGCCTCCCTCACCCAGGCCAGTGTGCAAGTTCATGGGCCTCAGTAAGTCTCAGTTTCCTCTTTGTCGAGGGCCATAACAACGGCACCCACCTTGTGGGATTGTTGTGAGAATGAGACGAGGTCATACACGTGAAGTGTTGAGCACAATGCCTGGAGTATGATAAGCACTTGATAAGTAACAGCTAGAGGGTGACCATCGCTGTTAGTGAGACCCAGGCTTCTGTTAGGAATGCCCAATGTGGGAACGACAATGCAAACAACAAAAATAGGCACGAGGACACGTAGGGATGGCCTTCTTGTGGAAAGAGCATGGATTTTTGGAGTCTGTGTTTGCATCCCAACTCTGCCACTTATTACCTCTGTGACTTGAGCAAGCCATCTCATCTGACCAAGGTAATGAGGACGCTGCTTTGTTAAGATCTTCGGCCCCTGAAACGTGTTAAGTGTTAAGTGCCTACTAAGTACCAGGTGCTGGAGATAGAACGACTTAAGAAACACACTTTCTCTGTGCTCGAAGATCTCACAGTGCAGCCGCGGAGTCAGGTGAAGAGACGACCACAACTGGGAAACCTCAGCGCTCTGGCAAACGCATCTGAGGCAAACAGGTAAATCCTGATTAAGGCTGGAGAGAAGGAGTTTGCCTTGAGGAAGCGATTAGCTCATTCCCTCCTTTCTAAAGACAAAGAAATAGAACTTAGTACACCCTTTCCATTTTTTTTCAATAATAGGATTTTAGAAACCATTTTGGAAAGCAGAATTGGTGGAAATTAGATCTTCCGACGTCCTGGGAACTGAACGGTCTGCACTTGCAACCTTTCCAACGTGGGAGATCGCGGAGCAGGAGGTCAGGTCACTGCGGCACAGGCGTGCCCCAAGTAAGTTGCTCAGTGTCCCCATCTGTAAGATAGGGACAATAATGACGTAATACACGTGAAACGCTTAGGACAGCGTCTGGCACACGGCAAGCGTTCAATGTATGTCAGCTGTCATCGTGTTAAGTGATGCGTTCCTCAGCCTATGCAGAGACCATCAGAAACTGCTGAGTGGGTGGATCAAGGCGACAAAAAAATAAACTAGAAATCAGTCTTAGAATGAGTAGATTTGCAAATTGTGGGGCAAAAAATGAAAAACTCCTTATCCACACAGCTAAAAATCCAGCAGATCTACCACAAGATCTTGGCTATGGTGTCTACAGCTTAAATATTTGTTGATTTCTTAAGCATGCGCTTTACAGAACAAAGGGGCAGGGGAATGCCTTACGTCCTAGTCTGTCTCTGTCTTTCCTCGAGTAGTTGAAAAGGGAGAAAGCAGGACTTTTCCCGTCTCTTGTTGGAGCCTTCGCGAGCTCCGGCTGATGAGGCGTTCCTCCGGTTTCACTTGGTGTCGAAGCCCCTGAAGCTCCCGGCTGCAGGTTGTAACTCGCACCTCAGTCTTTCTCTCTCACTTATCAGGGAAAGGTTTCCCCGGGAAGATAAAGGCGTTTTCAGTCTTGGGCTTTCTTCTCCTTCGCTGCAGAAGTCGAGGGAGTCAGATGAGTGTGAGTACAGTTCAAAACGGGGAACAGCCCACAGGGGTTTTCCCCTAGAGTCCTTAGGAAGCCACTGTCATTTTTCTACCAATCAAATATCTCCAGAACAATTCAAATGACTTTGGAACTTTAGAGAAAGTCCTCACTTCTTCCCTGTGATATTCCCCCTTTCTTGAGTTCCTTAGGTGCTTTCTCCCCTTTTAAGTTTCATCTTAAATTTAAATATTAATGCAATGTTCCCAGAGAAATCGCATGGCCTTCTCTTTTTCTGCCTGTTTTGCCTCTGTTTGAAAAGCTAGAATCAAGCTAGCATCAGGACATGCCTTTTACAAACAAAATTTACCAGGTTATAAAAGAGATACACAGTGTATAATGGAATCTTGGTACATTCCAAACCCTTATTTGCTACCACATAAATGAATGTGGCAAGGTGAGAATTAGGAAAGATGTTTAAGACAAGAGTACTCATGGTTGGGAATCAGTCCTGGGGCCATGGCAAACATTTCTTCAACCTAAATAAGAGTGAAATGATAGTAGTGAAATTTTTCAAGCCAAAGGATTTCAATATAAAATTATGCCCATTACAACCTTAAAAAAAAAAAAAGGAATGATAGGAAGAGTAGATAGCAATTGTGTGCATTTTTTCCCCCAAGACTTTATTTGTTAAAATTAGGCCAGGCAAGGTGGCTCACACCTGTAATCCTAGCACTCTGGGAGGCCGAGGCAGGAGGATTGCTTGAGGTCAGAAGTTCAAGACCTGCCTGAGCAAGAATGAGACCCCCATCGCCACTAAAAATAGAAGAAGAAAAAAATTAGCTGGGTAACTAAAACAATAGAAAACGTTAGCCTGATGGTGGTGGCTTGGACTTGTAGTCCCAGCTACTCAGGAGGCTGAGGCAGGAGGATCACTTGCGCCCAGGAGTTTGAGGTTGCTGTAAGCTAGGGTGACACCACAGCACTCTAGCCTGGGCAACAGAGCAAGACTCTGTCTCAAAGAAACAAACAATTTACTTGGTAAAATTAAGAAGCTAGCAATCCTAAATTGGTTCTCCTGATGTTATTTGTTTACTTTATTGGGCTGTGAAAATCAAAGGACCTGTTGTGCTAAACCTGCTGCCATTCCAGCAGAGAAGGCCCTCCTGAGGCTCAGAGGAGGTGCCCCTAAGAAAGAAATCCTCTTTTTTAAAAATAAGGACAGCATTTTCTATTTTTAGCCTTTTTTGAAATTGTGGTAAAAAACACATGGCATGAAATTTACTATCTTAACCACTTTTTTTTTTTTTTTTTTGAGACAGGATCTCCATCCATCGCCCAAGCTGGAGTGCAGTGGTGCCATCATGGCTCATGCAACCTCCAACTCCTGGCCTCAAGCAATCCTCCCACCTCGGCTTCCCAAAGTGCTGGGATTACAGGTATGAGCCACCGTGCCTGGCCTTAACCATTCTTAAGTGTACAGTTCAGTGGCATTAAGTACATTCACATTGTTGTACAACCATCACCACCATTCATTTCAAGAACATTTTTATCGACCCAACCTGAAACTCTGTCCCCATTCAATACTAACTCTCCATTCCTCTGCCTCTGAGGCCCTGGTAGCCCCCACTCTGCTTTGTGTCTCCATGAATTTGACTACTCTATGTATCTCATGGAGTCATATAATATTCTTTTGTGTTTGGCTTATTTGTGTCACTTAGCATAATGCTCTCAAGGTTCATCCATGTTTCAGGATGTGTCAGAATTTCCTTCCTTTTAAAGGTGTTTTTAATCTTTTTCGACAACTCTGCTTGTATTATCTTTCAACAAGAGGATGGTTGATGAAAGGGCAAGTCTTGCCAGCTCTCTGATTTACCCATCTGTAAAATGGTTTTGAATTCTGAATTATCATTTAGACATTTCTGAGCAGGGGTCGAAAACCCACAGGGTCCAGGTGCAGGAGCGGTAAAGCAGCTTAGAGTGGGGCTGTGGTAAACTGGGGATATCTGCCTCTTAAAAAGGTGGGTGATGCTGTTTAATTCCAATTATTTCCAGCATAATGTAAGCCCAGTACTGCGTGTACGAATCTGATTTTTATGTGCTGGCCAATACAGTTGGGCCAAACAGAACATGCTTGCAGGCTGGATCTAGCCCACGGGCTACCAGTTAGCGATGTCTGCCAGGGAGCTAATTTTAGTGTGGCTTCATTCATTCATGCAATAATAAATGTTCACTGGGTCTCTACTACAGGCTAGGTTACACAAATAGGTAAATCCTATTGTTTTAAAATGTGCCTTTATTATTGCCTCCGTTTTACATTTGAAAAAGTAAACACAGAGTGGTCAAATAACTTGCCCTTGGTCACAGGGCTGGGAAGTGCTGAGGTGGGATTTGAACTCGGATGGTTCCTTAGCCCAAGATCTTGTCCCAAAGGAGGGAGACTCAAAGGATAGTGTTAAAACGTGGATTTATGCACAGTTCCAGAAGAGGTGACTTTTGTCTGGAAGGTCGAGTTCAGCAAACAAGGCAGGGAGGGCAATCCAGGCGGAGGGAAGTATCTGGGCAGGCATCAAGCCCCGAAATTGACAGGAAATGAACATGAAGGGGTAGCGGGTCTCCAATGCCCTCTATTCCACTGTCTGTCTTCAGGAGAGTTTCCAGCTCATCGACGGCTCACGTCTTAATACTAACTGCGAGGGTAAGCATGGTGCAGAAAGAAACGGGCATTTATTAATACAAACGCCCCAACCGCGGGCTACCAGCTCAGGCGAGCTAAGCGCGCCGTGAAGCTCCCCGCCCTCTGCCCGCAGGGACTACGAGTCCCGTCGTGCAGTGCGGCGCGCCGGGAGCCCCCGCAGCCACGCCCCCGGGCTAGGTCCCGCCTCCGGCCCCGCCCCTCGCGGCCCCCTCCCGCCGGGTCAGCCCCAAGGAGTCGCCCGGTGGCCGCGGCAGACGGAAGCCGAGCGAGAGTCCCGGCGTCCGCAGGATGGGGGACTCCAAAGTGAAAGTGGCGGTGCGGATCCGGCCGATGAACCGACGAGGTGAGAGCCGAGTCCGCCCGGGCCGCCGCGGCGCAGGCGGCAGGTGCCTGGCGCGCCCGTCCCGCGGCCGCCGTGGGGGGTCCGGCCGGCCCCGCCCCTGCAGTCGGCGGCCGGGGGCGCCCCGGGATCTGGCGCGCGGCCCCCCGCCCCCCGCGCGGGCACGCCCCTCCCCCGGCCGGCCGCGTCGCGGGGCGCGGGGGCCCGAGTTCCAGCCCGCGCCCTTCCCGCTGCCCTTCCGCCGGGCGCCCCGCCCCGCGCCCCTCGCCCCCCTGCGGGTGCGGGAGGGCGCCCCGGCCCCCCGCGCCGCGTCCCCTCTGCCGCTCGCCCCGCAGCTGTCACCGCGGCCCCCGCCCCGCGCGGGACGTCCGGGCGCCCCAGCCCCGCACTTTCGTGGCCTGCGGCGGGGACTTTGGCTTCTGCTCCCCAGAGAACCCTGAAGCCCCTCATCTTGGCGTGTCGCTCTCTGTCCCTTTAACCTGGACGGTCTGGAAGAGTTGTAAATACTTCAGGGTTGTGTAAAAGAGATGCCGTTTTTTGTTTGTTTTTTTTTTTTCTTTTTGGATTGTTGAGAAACTTTTGGTTTTGCTTGAAGTCCTATTCGTCATCTCTCAGCAATAAATAGTTTAAGTGCCAAGATTCTTGTGAAATTGTATCTTTCTGACATTAAGTCTGCAGGGAGGGTAGAGAAAGCCGATAAACCCAGTACATTTAAATCATCTGCGGACGGTCAGATGGACAAACCGGGTACATTTAAGTCATCTGCGGACGATCAGATGGCCTGGAGGGAGCCCCAGCTGCAAGCCAGGCGAGGAGGTGGGCTGGGTCTCAGCGTGGATACTTAACCAGCAGCGTGGCTGGGCAGGTTACTTTAAATGAGATAATATATTTGAACACATTATATACAAGGTCATATTATTGGGAATCATTATTAGAGTCCCAGGAGATGACTTTGCAATTGATAAGATTCTTAACTAATCAGAGTCATTTGTAAATATCAGATTCATTTTTTGTAAGCTGTTTTCACTTTTGTTCAAAATCAGGTGTTGTTAATTTTATGTAGAAATCATAGGTTGCTTTCCTTTTTCTTGGCTGTCTTTTGTATATATTGAGACATACAGATCTACTAGTTGGTATGTACTTTGTTGGTTCGTCCTTCTGTTGGAAGCTGGTTATCTCTTCTCTTGGAGTTATCTCATCTGGTGGAGTGGGTTTGCCCTTTTGTTCCTGCTAAGTCAGCTTAAGGTTGATAGGTGAGTTTTTCCTTAAGAACTTAATTGCTTTTAAGTTTTCAACTAGGGTAAGGTTGAGTCTGGGTTTTCGCCTCACTAGTTCCATGCTCTGACAAAGTGAAATAACTTAGAACTCAGAAAGTTTTCAGAAGCATCAGTTTTTAAATATGCAGGCATCTTTATTTCAGTTAACTTCCAGTTAACTGTCACAGTGATTTAAAAAACAAGCTACATGAAACAACTTATCTGAGAATTGATTCTGAAAGGGTGGTTTCAGCACATTCTTAGAATTTCCTTTTCACAAAAAATTTGGAAATGTCAGTGCTAACAAGAGGCGGCTAACCCTCATAAAAAGACTTTTTTCAGATGTTTAGAGCCCTTCCCTGGTCTCTTCTCCCTTTCCTCATTGGTTTCATTTTTTGAGAGGAATTATCCTAAATTATTTATATTAATAAATTGCCATTGATAAGACTTAATAATTGTCAGTGTCAGAGTTTGGAGGAGTACATAGAAGGATAATTTTAGCTGTGGAATGCATGTTAGCTGTTCCTTGGGTGGAACTCATTTTAAAATTAACGTTTACATGTAGATTCCATTACCCTAGGAATAAAAGTGCGTTCTTTGTGGTAAAATGCCTCCTCCATTCACTTAGCGCCCTCTCTTACCTAGCCTTGTACTTCCTGTCACACACGGGAGCTTTTTTCAGTAATTACCACAAATAATTAAAATTAGTTCTTTTATTATTTTTCATGAAGTAGTTGTTTACATAAATGTAAAAGTTATTTATGGAATTCAATGTAGTGGAATTCTAAAGTCAGTGATTTTTAAAGTTAGTATCTAGACTTTGTATAAAAAGGCTGAAACAAAACAATTCCTTTTCAGTAATTTTTGAAAGAATCATATATGAACAGTTATCACTTCTGGGATAATTAATGTATTAAGTAAACATATATAAGTATGACAAATAATAAAGTTTAGTCCTAATTGTTTCTATCACAGCATTTAGGTGCAGGAAGCAAACTTATAAATCACTCTTCACACATGAGGATGAGAATGGGTTACTGTATAGACTCTGGTGTTTGGAATCACATTAACTGTCTTTTGAGGAAGATCTGAAAATTTCTGGAAACCTCTGGTGTACCATTAAGTTCTTCATGTGATTCTATTTCTGGTTATGCTTAGGTGTTTGGATTCTTAAGGTGGTTGGTTGGTTTATTATTTAACATTTATCATGGAAGTTGGAGCGTTTTAGTCTTTTTGCTTAACTGTATGTGGGTTTGGGAAACTTAGTTATTTGAACATTAAGCATGAGGCCCTAACTCAGGAATATAGCAAGAGTTGTTGTAAAGGCTAATTTGTCAGGAATATTTTTCTAGTTATGTATTTTAACATTATATAATACTAATAAAACAAGCAAAAAATAGAAAGGAAAACAGTTTTCCTACATCCTTCTGTCCCAACAGCTTTTCTTATTTCCATGCCAGTTTGTAGTCACATGCTAATGTATGTAATTTTACGTAGTTATAATACAAGGTTTAGTTCTGCTTCTCTTTGTCTGAGATACAGAGCTAGGCAGCTAAAGAAAAAGGGGTAAACTTTCGTCACAAGATCTTGCAGTTCTATTTGCAGATATTGTTTGTCTTTTAATGTTGTCATTCGGACTGTATAACTCAACAGGTAACTCCTGTGTGCTTTCAAATACAGTGAGAACACCCATTGATGCATTATTAACCAGCCTAATCATTAAATGAGCTGAAAGTTTTATAGGCATAATTGACAGTATTAGTTCAGCAACACTCTCCTTTTTGGGAATTTGATGTTTTATAACTTTAGGTAGTTTAAAAAAATTTAATAGGTAAGTGAATGTTTATTGACTGCCTGCCAGGTGTCTCACTTAGGTAGTACGGAATCTGATTGCCTTTCCTAAGGGATTTCCCGTGTTTAAATCTGTGTAAGATCAACTGCCATGCAGGGGTAGGGAACCTGCGGCCTTCTGATTTCAAGATTCTTCTTGTTTAAGCACTAAAGGAGGCATCTTTCTCTGCTGCACCCTTTTAATAAAAGGATTTGTTCTGTAACATTTGGAGTTAGCCAAAAGGCTGCACTTAACAACCCAGGAGGCCACATGTGGTCTTAAGGTCGCAGGTTCCCCACCCAAGGATGGAACCAGAAAATGACACTAGAAATTGAGATAGAAATGGTGAAATGAATTATTTTAGGTGTTAGGATGGACAACAAATTTATTTCAACAGGTATTTCAAATGAGTTTACTTTGCATTTTACAGTACTTGATGCAGTGAAAGACACAAAGTATGTAATAATGTCTGGTAGGGTCATTGCCTCGGTAAATCAGAGTCTGGTGTCTCGATGGAGGGACTATTACACAGCTGTTAAAAATGGTGGTGATCAAAGCCATTTACCAGCAAGGAGGACTTGTTTTCTCTGTTGGTGGAAAAAGCAGAATGTAAAAGCGTATGTGTAACTCTGATCGATTCTGCTATTATCATTATTACTATGTACTAATAAAAATGCATACAGGAACAGGCAAGAGCTCGAAAGGACCATGAAAGAATGAAATGGATTGTTCCAGTTAGGAAGATTTTATTTCCTAAGAACTTCCTTCGTGTTGCCAAGTGCTGTCATACTCCGTTTCTTAGTGTGCTTTATGGTTCATGCTCATGAGGAAATGACTGTCATGTGGAAAGATGAGATTAAAAGGTAAACGGTGATAGCAGCCTGCTAGTTATTAAGTGCCAGGCTTGTGACAGGGAAATACAGGAACTTAGAGGAGTGAAGACTTCACTGAGGAGGCTGAGCTTGGTTGGGCTTCCAGGGAGCAAGCTTATGCTTTGAATGGGTGGGTGGCGGCAGAGCAAGGGCACAGGGACAAGAAGGAGCCAGGCAAGTTTAGGCGGCAGAGACGAGATCTGCCTGCCAGAGGGGGAACTCTGTGTGGTTGACTAGAGGAGGATGGGGTGGGAAAGGCTGGGTGAGTCACAGGGAGTTCCGAATGCTGGCTCGGCCAGAATCGGTGCTGAGGGTGGCTGGTCCACGTTTGGCTTCTTAGACCTTTGTGTGAGTCTTGGACACAAACAGGAAGGAGAAAGATTGCCAGATCTCAGGGCCAGCTTGGAGGCCCAGGTAGATGACCGAATCCCAGCATAGCTGGGCACGACTTAGTGTGTGGTGAAAATGCAGCCAGGTGAATAGGAAGTGTGAGGAGGCCGGTCAGATCAAGTGAGCAGTCAAAAGGGAAGGCCTGGCGTGGTGGTGCACACCTGTAATCCCAGGACTTTGGGAGGCCGAGGCAGGAGGATCACTTGAGGCCAGGAATTCAAGACCAGCCTGAGCAACATGGCAAGACCCCATTTCTACAAAAATAAAAAAAAGCGTGGTGGTGCAGGCCTATAGTTCCAGCTACTTGGGAGGCTGAGGCAGCAGGATTGCTTGAGCCCAGGAGTTGGAGGCTGCAGTGAACTATGATGACATGACTGCATGCCAGCCTGGGTGACAGAGCAAGGCCGTCTCAAAAGAAAAAAAAAAAAGCAAGGGAAAACTGAGGAAGTGGGAGGAATCTTAGGAAGACCCTGGAGGCAGTTAAGACTAGGTGATCCTTAGGAAATGAACCGGCAGGAGAAGGTGGTTTTGACCCTGAGGACATTGGGGATTCTTTAGCCTTCTCAGAGAGATCATTGGCAGATATAGAGCTAAGGATGACTGTGGATGGAAATTTTGGCGGTATTTGCTGAAACAGAAGATACTTGTTTTACAAGCATCTGCTTGATATGCTAATGGTGAATGAGACACGTGTCTATTACGTTGTTTTGCTTCTCCTGTCAACTCAGTGACTGAAATTTGGATTTGTACTAATAGGGACCAAGGCTTTTTGAGAAGAAGGTACATGTTTTATAAAAATACAGTTTTGTTTACGTTGGAGTTAAGTTTTATCCCCTCACCTCCATAAACCAATAACCGTCTAACTTTTCCACTACTTAAGTTCTGAAGATGGCAGAAACCACTGACAAAACTGTTAGTTAAGGGGATGTATCGAAGTGTTCGTTGAGTGGAAATGGATGGATTGATCTCTGTGCCTGCTGGTCACATTCCCCTTGTTGTCAGCAGAGCGTGGTCTTTGAAAAAACTTGGCAAAGACGAGCAGTTGCTTTACGATTGGGGAAGTGTGTGAAACTAGCTGGTTCCCACCACACGAATCCGTGCTTTACTGGGCCTTCGCTCTCAGAAGCTGTAGAGATCTTTAGAAAGTGTATTCATTAGTCCATTCACTTCAACAGTACTGATTGAAGGGAAAAAAGCTGCTTTTTGAGAGCTGCTATTTGTGAGCTACAGAATTTAGTGCTTTATGTACATTATTTCATTCTTGAAATCAAAGTTTGAAAGATAGTTGTAGAATTTCTAGTTAACAGAATCTCAGAGAAGTTAATTAGCATTCCCAGAATTACAAAACGCGTATTTTGGAGTCCAGATTTCACCAACTTTGTCTGCCATCAGAGCCTGTGCTTTTACTGCTCCATGGGACATGATGATCTTTAAAGGGACCTTGCAGTCCTGAGATTGCATCATTTCAAAGATGCGCAGGATACACTAGACACGTAAGTCGTGATCTTTGACTAAAGGAGCTCATGGTCTTGTTGGTAATAAGAGATGCACAGGTGTGTTCATTATAAGAATGTACATGCAAGCTGGGTGTGGTGGTGTGCACCTGTGGTCCCAGCTACTTGGAAGGCTGCGGTGGGAGGATCTCTTGAGCCCAGGAGTTCAGGGCTGCAGTGAGCTTTGATTGCACCAGTGCACTCCAGCCTGGGTGACAGAGCAAGAGCCTGTCTCCAGGGTGAAAAAAAAACACAAATGAATGTATGTACACAATGCAGTGATGACAGCAGTGAGTTATGAATTAAAGAAAAGGGGGTGGGATTTGAGAATGGCACAGCAGGCATGAGCAGTTCCCCTTCCCTCCAGGTCCCACCGGGGTGACATGGAGGAGTCCAAATGGACACTGCACACACCGTGGTTTGTGTTGGCATTTGAGGAACACTGAGCTGGGAGAACCACTGTGGAATTTGTGATGTAGATGGCTCGGGGGATGCTGGTATCATTAACTGAGATGAGCAGTATAGGCGAAGCAAGTTTAAGGGTGGAGGTGTGGGAAATGATGAGGTCTATTCTTGGACATTCGACAGAATTTAGTTAGTGCTTATCACGTGCCAGGTGCCGTGCCCACACTGAGAATAAGGTCGCGTGTGCCTGGAAGAAACTCGGCGCACTTGTTGGGTTTTAGGTGTCTGAAGGGCACCTGGTGGATGGATCCAGGAGGCCTCTGTGAGGAGGAGGTGACAGAGGCCGAGAGACATAAGAAGAATCAGGTGAAAGTAATGTTGTAGGCAGCCAGGGAGCAAGAATGTGTCAAAGAATGGTCAGCAGTCACGCACAGGACTGGCAGTATGATTAATGCTGAATTGTGTTCACGGGATTTGGCGTTATGATGGTCAGTGGTAGTTTTCAGGGTAATTTCACTTGAATGAATGAGTTAGTGTTGGGTGTTGGCAGTGGGCTTGCGTAAGTGGTGTGCCAGTATGGAGGCAGCGAGTTTCTGTGAACTTTCTTTCTAGAAGCCCCAGGTGAGAGGGTACAGAGTGGTCTCTAGGGGTGTAGGTAGTTAGGACCAGGTCATTTTTTTTTTTTTTTAAACCCTAGGAGCTGTTTGAGCCTTGTTATGGGCAGAAAGAGCCAATAGAGAGGAAAGTTTTTGAAATATGGGAGGAAGAGGATAATTACATAATGAGAAAGCCCTGGAAGGCTTAATTTTCTTGATGAGACAGAATGTGAGGTTATCGAAAGTAAGAATTGGGTGCGCTGGGATCTTCGGAGTAGTGAATGTTTGGAAAAATTCTTGAAGGACCCTAACCATATTTTGTGTCTGTTGAAGATAGTGGGGTCATTCCTTCCAAGTTTTTTTTTGTTTCTTTTTCTTCTTCTTTTTTTTTTTTTTTGAAGAATTCACATGCTTAA
>RJWJ010010174.1:0-47729 GCA_004363605.1 Indri indri
CTAAAACTTTTGTGTATTTTAAGATCAGTGGTTATCTATTGTGCTATTGCATATATAATGCACTTTTGAGCATTTCTTATAGGTCAAGTCCAGTAGTGACAAATTCCCTTACTGTTTGTTTGTCTGGAAATCTTTATTTTTTCATCATTTATGAAACTTTGTTTTGCAAGATACAAAATTCTTGGCTGGCAGTTATTCTGTTTAAGAAGATTAAGAATAGGGCCCCAATCCCTTCTGGCTTGTACAGTCTCCATTGAGAAGTCTGCTGTTAGCCTGATGGGCTTTCCTTTGTAGGTTAGTTTTTGTTTTTGTCTTACAACTTGTAAAATTTTCTCCTTCATTTTGACTTTGGTCAGGTTGATGGCCACATGTCTTCAGGATGTCCTATTTGCTATGAATCTTCCCGATGTTCGATGACCATCTTGTATCTGGATATCTCAATGTCTGGTGATGCCAGGGAAGTTCTCCTCAATAATTCTCTTGAATAGGTTTTCATGCTTTTTTTTTTCTTCTCCTTCAGGGATAACTATAATTAGTACATTAGCTCATTTCACATAGTCCCATATTTCTCTGAGTGATTTTTTATTCTTCTTTATCCTTTTTTTGTGCATCTTTGCCTGGGTTAGGTAGAAAGCCTTGTCTTGAAGCTCTGAGATTCTTTCTTCTGCTAGGTCTAGCCTGCTTTTGAAGTTTCTGTTGTATTTTTTAATTCCCTATATGGCTCTTCATTTCTTTAAGTTCTGTTATGTCCTTTCTTATGTTGTCTATTTTTTTAGTGAGTTTTAATTTTTTTTTATTTCTTGTCCTGAAACATTTTTTTGGCTTCTTTGTGTGGGTTTTCAACTTTCTTCTCAATTCCATTCATCTTGTTCAATTCCATTCAGAATCCATATTCTGAATTCCATTTCTGACATTTCAACAATTTCTTTTTGTTTGGGGTCCATTGCTATGGATCTATTGTAATCCTTTGGGGGTGTCAAACTAGCCTGTTTTTTCATATTGCCAGATTCTTTTGCTGGTTTCTTCTTAGCTAAAACATTTTTTCTCAGCTCAGGGCTGACAGTTTGGCAGTATACCTGTTCTCCTTTGCTGGGAACTCTTCTCCTTTGTGAGAAGGAGGAGAGGTCCCTAGACAATGCTTTTGTGTCCTACTCTGGAGGATTGATCTGGTAGGAGAGAGATGGATACACTGAGAGCCTGTAACATAGCTATTCTCCTTCCCTGTCTCTATCCTCTATGGTTGTCACAGTCCAAGCCAATATTGGGGGATATTTGTTCAGATTGGTGTACTGGTCTCTAGGCTGCTGTTTGGAAGCTTGGGCAGGGGGCTGTGTAAGTTCCTTTCCAAAGAAGTGGGTAATGTGACCTTTTTTGGTGCCCGGGCACATCACAGGACCTCGGTGGGTTCCTGGGTGCATCATGAGAACTTGGCCAGTGCCCAGGTGGGTTGCAGGACCCGAGCCAATGCTGGGGGATCATTGTGTGGGTGATGGATTGGTCTCTAGGCCACTGTTGGAAGCTCAGGCAGGGGACTTGGTGAGTTGCTCTCCACTGAGGTGGGCATTGTGGGAGATTGCTCTGCCTGGGTCTCCTTGCATTGGTGGGAGTGGTTGTTTGGCAAAGCTATTTAGGTGGTGGCTGTAGGTGTCAGGGATATAGGTGTTTATTCCAT
The DNA here is from genome assembly GCA_004363605.1 of Indri indri. Lineage (NCBI taxonomy): Eukaryota > Metazoa > Chordata > Mammalia > Primates > Indriidae > Indri > Indri indri. The sequence goes on from RJWJ010010174.1 coordinate 1,673, forward strand.
GCAGGTCTGGGTGTAATGGTGGTATGTGGTGGGGGATGGCTTGTGGCAAGTGGTCAGTGGTGGAGAGCTGGACTGTAGGCATGGCATCGCATAGTGCTGTGGGGCCATGGCCTGCCATCAGGGGCACAGGGCAGGGAGTGTGGCCTGCTGGCTGGCACACAACCAGAAGTCATGGCCCACTGCAGGGTGTGTGGAACTGTGAAGGTGTGGTCAGCCCATCAGTGCAGTGGGCTAGGGGACGTGCCTGATGCTTGGAGCTCGGGTTTGAGGAGATGTGGATCTCCACGTGGCATGCAGGTTGGGGGGGACTTGTTCCACTGGTTGGGATGCGGGGCCATGGGGACTGGGCTGCTGGATGACTGGGGATTTCTCCCCACACAGGTCCCACTGAGGCTGCTGTGGTCCCACTGAGGCTGCTATGGTGGAACCCCTTGAGCTTTGCTCCAGTTCCCTGGTGCAGGGGGCAACTGGCTCACAGTTAGGGGTATGTGAAAGTGTTTGCTCTCCCTGCTCCCTCCAAGGCCCAGCAAGGGGTGATCCTGGGGAAGCTGCAGCAAAGCTGATCCCTGTATAGACTGTGAACCTTTGACCTGAGAGCTCAGAGTAGCGTCAGCTGCGGCAATCCAGCAACTGAGGCTGGTAGGATCCTGCTGAGCCTGCTCTTTGATGCAACTTCACTATATAATCTCCAACCAGTCCCCCAATCAGCACAGAGGCCTGTGGTGGTGGTGATGGTGGGGGCCCACAGCTCTAGTCACAGTGTCTGAGTGGGTAACATGGGGCCTTGGGGCTCTCTCCTATATCCCTTCCCCATGTATAGGGGTTTCCCCCAGGTACCTTCTTCCAGTTTTGGCGATTGGAACTCTCCGTCCCTGTCTCTTTCACTCTGAGTGTCTCCTGTGGGTTCTCTGATGCTCTCTTCAAGAGGTTCCATCTGCAGATGAGCCTCTACTTGCAGTTTTTGATCCTCTCCCAGAGAGTGGTAGCATGTGGGCTGCTTCTGGTCTACCATCTTGGCCCCCTTCTTGGTTTGGCTTTAATAGCTGGAGATCCTTAGTCTCATTTTCATGTCTATCCTAATTATTTTGCTTTTGGGCAGGGGTATTTTCTCACAATCAAACTATAAGGTATTTGTCTGAAGTTGAATCCTTAAATACAACAACCAGGAAATAAGATTATATATCACTGTGTACTAATTATTTACTATAGCAATTCCTTTTTTCTTTGGCTTAACTTTGACTATTGAGAAACTAGTTGAATGACAGTAGGATGATGTTTCTCCTCTTGCTTTTTATTCTTCATTATGGCCTTTTGCTATGAGGAATTGATTTACAATTTTAGTTTTGAGCAGTTCCTGTTAAAGTGGTTCATCTAGAGCAGTGACTTTCCTTGTTCATTCTTCCCAGATCCTCTGGGAGAATCCAGATGGTTCTTGCATTTTTAGTGAATGAACACTTGCCATTTTGCATAATCTAATTGTCTAAAACTGCCCACATGCTTACCATCTGAAGTAGTGCTGTCTGCCAAAGGTGTCAGGTTATCTTTCAGATGGCTTTAAGAAAGAAGGCATTTTAGCCTGAAAGCATGGCATCAAAAAGCATCTCTCCTGGGTGGGTAAAATTGACAGTTCTTCAACTCCTTTATTAAAAATACAATTCACCAGTCTGAGAAAGAGAATCTAATTATTTAACTGTCAGCAGTTTTCCCCATGGTAAAATAAACCTTAAGTGTTTACTAGCAAGATAGCTAGATTTTAACCAATTTACTTATTTAACCAAGTATTAAAAAAATCCATACCATACCATGTAAGTTCTTCTGAACTCTTTTTTATTTCCATTGATTTTGATTAAACAGGTAATTGGCAGTTGATCAATAGGCACGATTCTGATGAGCTGGTTTGGCTGAATCTTCCGTGTGACAGAACTCCAGGAAGAGGGAAGCCAGAGGTTTGCTGACACTCCAATCTATCTTCAATGAATGCAAGCTGGCTAATAAATATTTAATGGGCAGTTGTTTGCAGTTTAATAGAATTAGATAATTCTATTAGAATCCTATTTAGAGACCTACAGGTATCATATATCACAGTTGAAGACATGGTTAATAATTTAAGCTAAGTTACTAGTAATTAGAAAGACAGTCAGATTAAGCAGGAACTTCTGCTTTTAAGCCACTTGGGAATTTGTGTGTGTGTGTGTGTGTGTGTGTGTGTGTGTGTGTGTGTGTGAGAGAGAGAGAGAGAGAGAGAGAGAGAGAGAGAGAGAGAGAGAGAGAGAGAGAGAGAACTGTATAGGATTTTAGACTATAAACCGTTACACGGATTAGCTAATGCAGCAAGTCTGGGCCAAGCCTTAAACGTGATAACAAAGCATGAGGCCCGTGGGGTTTATTTAATATCTCATCCTCTCAGTTAATGAGATGGAAAATAGTTCAATGTTTATCTACAGTAGATTGAGCAGATGTTGCTAGTTCTGTTTTATGGAATGTAATCTTGGTGAGATTGTCTTCTGCCCATTACATTTTCATGGCCTCAATCTTGCCTGTACTCTTCTTATTTTGAGGGTGCAGATACCCTCCTGGCCATGGACTGGATGAAAACAATTCTAAGGAAGAACTTAATGGCCTTTTCAAGTTCTGAATGCTCAGTCACTTCTAATATGGCGAAGCTGTTTGGTTGACAAAATAAGATTCGCGAATAGCGCAGAGCTTCTAAAATGTGGAGACTATTGACTCTGAGGATCTCTCTCCTCAAATTACTGTTCATGAAACTCTTCAAGTTTGGGATTTTATTTCATTTCTTTCATTTGCCTCTTTTATATTTCCCTATCCCACATGTGTATGGTATATTAACTGGGTCTAAGAAATCTAGTTTGATCCTTTTTTTTTGGTAAACAATTTCAATTATCCAGAACCATTAGGTAATTTGTATTTTCCTAATTGTGATATCAGGAGAAAATGGCTAATTTATAAACATAAGGTAGTAGATGTTTAGTTATAGGAAATAAGCCATTTTAGGAAATGGTCAATGAATCTATTAGAACTTGTCTTTGCCTATAGCAGAAAGCTGGACTTATAATGGGCATAAATATATAAAGCCTTACTTTTTTTCTTATGCAAAAGTATCTGGGGGCCTGTGATATTTGGTATTAGATCAGTGGTGCAAGGATGATGGGGCCAAAGTCTCTGTGATTCTCTTGCCTTTTTTTCCTTATGTCCCAGGATAGCTGCACCTATGCCAACCGTTATGTTTGTAATCCAGGCAGGAACTAGCAGAAAGGGGTAATATTTCCCCAAAATTCCTGGGAGATATCTGCTTATTTCTTATTGATCAGAAATGTATCACATGGCTACTTGTGGTTATAAGGGTGTAGAAAAAGTGGGTTTTTATCTCTTGCCTCTATAGGAGAGGATAGAAAAGGAAAGGGAATTGGACTAAGTGTTGAGTGAGCCAACCTACAATACTTGCCATATCCTTTAAGGAAATTTTATTATTTTGTAGTAATATTGACTTAACTCTCTCCTCCCAGAGTCTAAGGCCTTTCAGGTTTCTATAGGCTCAGGGTTCTAAATGCCAATTACAAAGCCTTACACATGACATGTTGGAAGTACTTGATAAATTATGCTATATTCTGAAGAGAAGGAAGTAGAAAAGGGAGGAATTAGGGAGAAAGGAGGAAGACAGGGAACAAACATGTATATATGGTATGTTATCCTATCTTGTCTTCAGCAGATTTGTAGGGAATAGTGAGAGAAATTTCCAGAAGTGCTTGCAGCCCTCATAACAGTCCAGCCAGTAACAATTTAGGGTCTGCTGTATGATTTGTTCTTTTTAGGTTTTTGGATAGTATGAAGAAAGCTCAGATTCAACTAATATTTATTGAGATCCAGTTATGTTCTACATGCTAAGCACATGTAAAAACATTAACTCAATTAGCACCCTGAATAATCCTGTGTGAAGTTGGTCATATTATCTAATTAGCATCACCCTTAGCATCTTTTTCTTGTCTCCCACATCTACATAGCAAATCATGTTGGGCCTATCTTTGAAATTTGTCTGAGTCTGATCACTTCCTATCTCTACCACTAGTACCTTAGCCTAAATCACTGTCACTATTTCTACGAACTGCTTCAAGAGCCTCCAAATCGATCTCTCTTCTTTCTTTCTGTACCTCCTCCCCAACCGGGTCAAGAATCACTTTCCTACAGAGAAGACGGAGTGGAAAAGTGTGATACAGGAACATATCATATGGCTCTTGATATCAAATGTATGTGGAGAGTAAAGGAGATAGAAAGTTTGAAAGAATTTTGTACATTTAAATCATTAGAAATATAAAATTATAGGAAAAGTATTTGATTGTCATTGATATCTAATCAAAATGGAAGTGTTAAGGAATGTATTTGATCATGCAGTTTAGGAAATTTAAATATGCCATATATTTTTTCTTTTATTAAGAACCATGCAAAATGTAATTTGCCAGAGTTGCTATCTTAATAGTTTCAATGACAGGTACAAATGCTACAAACAGTGAGTACACTTGTGTATGATGTTGTGTGTTTTCTGTATCTCAAGTTCAATAATAAATTTTGATACATCAGGCTAGAAGAAAGACTGAAATATATTTATTCTCTTACAAAAAGTCATGGTCTGTCATATGAAGAGGTGATCAAGGAGCAAACAGATAAAAAGAGTAGGAAAAAGTTATTATGGAAGCATTATTATCTAGCTAGTTAATTAGTTAAAACATTAGGGTATTTTTTTTCCTGGATTTTGTGGTATTCGTGGCATTTGTCAACATTTAAAAATTTGCAGTTTGCTGAGATTTCTTATTCTTAATAAATATGTGCTTTTGTTCCTTATTTTGTATTTGAAATCAGAGACTCCCCCATTACCCCTGTCACTGCTTAAGCTTTGGGCCCTACAGAACCTGGGTTTGTGCCTGCCCTTCATTTTTGTGAGCTAACTCAGTTATCTGATCTCCAGAAGTTCCTTCTCCCTAAAAGTGGGTTTCTGTTTCATATGACCCAGAGAGTTTTGACTAACACAAATATTTTTAAAGAAATTAGTGGCAGAGTGGGACCCAGGGGGAAGGAGAAGAAGACATGTGATAGGCGGTCAAAGAAAGGTCCCAACTGTGGGACAGCTCTCTGGGAGAGCACGGTCATATAGGGGCAGGGGTCCATATGTTGTTCCTAAAGATCCGAGAGGAATCTAGTAGTCACAGGACAAAGAAAACACCCCAGGTCCCTAGCCCTGCAAAGAAAAAAGGCATGGAGGGAGATTGAAGAGGACTGGAGAATTTTGCCGGCAGGCAGCCGGCTCCTTTGCAAGTTGTACACACTCCTCAATACAATGTGTTGACTTTGTACAAGGAGGCTGAGGTGCCGCTATCCATTCAGAAGATGCTAGTGCGTAATGAAAGCAGAACAGCAGGAGCTATACAGTGGAGAGGGCTCTTTTGATTTGTAGCTTCTTTTGTTGCTTTCTTTTTGTGTTTTCTTGGTTCTGTGGTTTGGACCTCCACAGACCTAGAAAAGTTCAGAAACTTGAAAGGGAAAAAGCCCTTCCTCCCCAGGGCTGGCTCTTCCACTTTCATCCTGTGTCAGGTGTTCACGCCTCACAAAGATGGTGCTAAATGGAACTCTCTGCAACCTCTGGGTAGCTGGGAGTCCTTCTGAGATGTTATGTTCTGGGAATAATAAAGTCTTGTTACTACAGGCTGTTAACACACACCCTTCCATTGTTGAAGAAAGGCATCCAGGCAGCCACAAAGCACATGGTTTCTGGTAGAATCCCAGGCTCGAGGATCTCTTAGGGAGTCTGGTTCTGTGAAAGGTACATAGAAACCTCACGCCCTTACTTCTAAGAGCTGTTTTTCTCTTTTTTCCTGAAAAATTGTTTAATTTTCTCTCTCTGTTTTGAAACACAAAGAGTTTAAAGTAGATGGTTGTAGCAAACCACCAAGAAGTACAAGCAAGTTCAGGGAATGTGCTTTGAAATGTGGTTGTGTTATCTTTTTTTTAAGGATTGATAAATATCTATATCTATATCTACACAATAGTTTAGATATCTCACCTTCTGGAATTTTCTGTATGTCATTCTACCTTGATTCTCAGGGAGGGTAAATACATGGAATATGTTCTAATATGTCTTGTCTATGTAGACATACTCTTTGATCATGGCATTCTTCCCTGCTAAGCCCTGATGTGGCTTCCAAAACATTGTCAAAGAGGGTTTTAAAGAGTCATTCTCAAACAGTTGAAATTTGTGTTTCAATGAAAAGATTGTTGAGAGGGCAAAAAGTTCCCTTTATGTGATTCTAAGACCCTTTTACTAAAGACCTTCTTAAAAGACCAGACACTCGTTTGCTTATTTTCAAGATAAAAAAGAAAGGGGAATGTGAAGTTTCATACAAAGTTCTAAATAGGCATGAAGAGGGTTGGAGAATTTGAAAGAGAGAGAGAGAGAGAGAGAGAGAGAGAGAGAGAGAGAGAGAGAGAGAGAGAGAGAGAGAGAGAGAGAGAGAGAGAGAGATGTGTTTAATTTATATTAGGTGTTTTTTTCTGCTAGGCTGATTATATAAAAAAAAGCTACTTTAGCAAATCAATTATAGTTAGAATGACAGGGTACAATGGTAATAGTTGAGACAAGCTTCATTAGGCATTTGTGAGTGTGGCTTTTTTCTTCTCAAAGGTCTGCCTGGGTCACTGGTATAACTGTGAATTTGGGTCAAGGACCCGAGTAAGGAGTGAAAGGCTCATTTATCATCAGAGAAGGGTGAGACAACTGTCATCACTCCATTAGACTCCAGCTGTGAACTGAACAGCTTATTTTATTTTGGTGATGATTTGAGAGACTCATCAATAAAATCACCAATACTCTTTTCAGTGCAGCAATCTATCTGTATGTCAGTGTGTGTATGAGCACGTGTATGCACGCATGCATTTGATGCAAGGAGAAAGGGAGAAAGCAGGAAACAACTTTACCTCTCCACATGCATTTACATATGATTTCCCACTCTCCAGTCACTGATGCTAGGGACTCATCTCAGAATCTCCAGCTGGTCCATCATCGTCCCTGATGGTTAGCATATTGAGCTTGTTTCGTAACTTTATTGCTCAAATGTGCTGCGGTTGCCTGCTGTGCAACTCATATAACCAAGCCCGGAGAATCCTTTGGAGGAAGGAGTGATTAACTGGAAGAAATGGACTGAGTAGAGTGTCATCAATCACTTTCCTTTCTTTTCAAGAGCTCATTTCTTGAAACTTAATCATTTTGAAGACTCTGAGGTCCTTGTAATGATTTCCTGGGTACTTACTAAGCTAACACACACTCAGCACTTAACGATGTGTGAGGCACTGTGCTAAGCTTCTCTCTTTCATGGTTTCATTTAATCCCCACAACTACACAGCGGGGTAGGTTCTATTGTTGTTCCTGCATTAGTTAGTGTGGGCTAACTTTTCTAATGAATAGATACCATAGAAGTTTCTTCCTTGCTCGCATCATAGCACTGTGTAGGTGAAAAGCTTAGAGGGGTGGCCTTCATCCATACAGTTATTCAGGGACATAGGCTGATGGAGGCTTTGCCATCTTCAACAAATAGTTTTTAAGGTCATCCTGGGAGGTCATCTCCATTCAAACCAGCTGTGAGGGGAAAAGAATGTAGATGCAGTACTGTGTGGGAGGTTTTTTATGTGGCAGATTTGGAAGTTGCAGTTATTAATTGTGTTCACATTCTAGTGGCTAGAACCTAGTCACATGGCTGCCACTAATGGTAAGGGCAACTGGGAAACGTAGTCCCTGGCTGGCCAGCTGCTTCCCTGAGACTACTTTACACTATGGGGAAAGCGTAACTGATATTTGGTGACCTGCCAGCCATCTTTGTCATAGTGTGTCCCTCTGGCTACCAAGTATCTAAGAGCATTTTTCTTCTCATAGCCCTCCCTAAGAAAGGCAATCCAGAATCCCATTTAGTTACTACATCCAGCTCAAAGTCCAGGCTTTCTGGGTAATGCACTGTCCTGTATCAAATGTGGATGGATGTGATTCCTTGAATCTTGCAACATATGAACTGCAAGCTGACTTGTCTTCCCTCCTCTCACCATACACCCAATAAATAATGACATTACAACAAACAAACAAGCACCATCCTGGAAAACAAAAGCATGGGAAACCCACAGCCATCATTGATCCACAACCATGATGAATCGTCTCCAGTTTAGCATATGGTAGACTTTTAGAAAAAGGTCTTATGGACATTTGAGTAAAATGCATCTTCCCTGTTTGGTGTATACACACACACACACACACACACACACATATATATAAAATACATATTTTATATATTACATTGATACGTATATATAGTCGTATATATATGGATAGAATACTCAGACATATATGAAGAGAGAACACACAATAACGAATGTGTAATAGTAAATGAATCTTGTTATTCAAATTCTACCTTTTCTACATTTTAAAGCTTTTTCTTGTGAGAAATATAGCATACCTTTAGAAGAGTGGTTTAAACATATGTACAATTTAGCATAGTAATAAAGTGAACATTAGTACAATCATCATGCAGATCAAGAAATAACATTCCCAGCATGCTGGAAGCCCCCCTGCTCCAAAGCTTCCTTGTCACAACGCTTCTTAATACTGCCTAAGGTCACTACTGTCTTGATGTCATGGGACTCACTTCCCCTTTTTTCTAGGTAGTCTTATCGCCTAAGCATGCATTCTTAACATATGTACTTTAAATCTGTTTTTGAATTTTATGTGAATGGACTCATACTGTGTGCATTGTTGGTGTCTCATTCTTTTCACTAAACACTTTAATATTTGTTGAATAGTGTTGTGGTTGATTTATTTTCATTCATGATTTGGAAGTGCTTATCTTTCATTCTAGCCTGTTACATTTTTAAGCCTTACATTTTCAGGAAATATATTTAATCCTATGGTCTGCTGCTTTGCCAAAAATTAATTGACAGTGATTATTCTGTATTAACTACAACAGACATTTATTTATTTATTTTTTTGCTTACCTCTGCTTTTTTTCTTTTAGTTTTTGAGTTATAACATGCATACAATAAAGTACGCAAATTTTAAGTGCATAGCTCAACGAATTTTTAAAGGTATGTACCTGTGTAACCACCACCAGCATCAAGTTATGGAACTCTCCGGCACCCCGAAAGGCTTTCTCATGCCCTTCCCAGTCAATAGCTGCATTCCACAGACATCTTCTATTCTGATTTCTATTATTACAAATAACATTTTTCCTTTTCTTGAGCTACACATGAGTAAATTCTTTTTTGTATCTGTCTTTCACTTATCTGTATGTTTTGGCATTCCATTCATGTGCTGGATGTGACAACAATTTGTCCTTTTTTATTGCTCTGTAGATTTTCATTGTATGTATATATCACAATTTGTTTATCCATTCTGTATTTTAATGAATAAAACTTCCATGAGCAGTCTTGAACATGTCTTTTCGTAGATTCATACACTTACTGATCTTGGGAATATACAAAGATGTGGAATTTCTGGCTAATAGGACAGCTGTATATTTAGAAACTGTCAAATAGTTTTGAAAAGTGCTTGTAACAATTCATACTGCAAATGGCAATGCCTGAGAATTCCACTTGTTTCATATCACCACCAACACAGAGTATAGTTCATCTTTAAAAAATTTTAACCAGGTGTTGGCTAACTTTTTCCGTAACTGGATGGGTAGTAAGTATTTTAGGCTTTATGGACCATAAAACCTCTGTTGCAACTACTCTGCTTTGGTAGTACAAAAGCAGCCATTGACAATACATAAACAAGTAGGCATGACTGTGTTTGCTAATCAGTGGTCTAAAATGTCTATTCCAACACATGTGTATTCTAGCCCATGGACAGGGGAGAGAGAAAGTGGAAAATATTGTTTTTTTCTTTAAGAGCATGGCCCACAAGTTTCACGTATCACTTCAATCTACATCTTATTGGTCAAAATCTTGTTACATGAGCAATTTATAAGACAGGATGAGAAATTATTCTTTTGCTAGGTCCTCTGAGATCAATTAAAACTCTCAGAGGTTCTATTAAAAAAAGAAGGAGAAGGGATGTCTGTCGGCAACTAGCTGTCTTTCCTAGAGTGGGCTTTGGCTTGCGGAATATTTCTTTAAGTCAAGGAAAATTCATTTTTATTTCTTTCATTATATTCTATTTGTTTTATGTATTTTTCTTCTGGAACTCGTGGTAGACAGATACTGGCTTTCCAAGATCTATCTTTCCTGACTCTTGTTGCTTCTCTTATAATTATCCATTTGATCCAAATTGTCCATTTGATAGATTTCCAAGTCGAAAATCCAGTTTTAGTTGATGTCCATTTTGGTATTTAGTTGATTTACTTGTTCTTTAAAAAAAATCTTAGCAATCATATTTTTAATTTGCAGATTCTGGTTACTGCTTTTCATAGTATTTGTTCTTTCATAGCTGTAATGTCCTATCAAATCTCTTGAAGATAATTATTACATATTTAAATTTCTATTCAGTGTTGTTCGTAAGCTCTGTGTACAGGCATTACTTTATTTTCAGCCCACTGTCTCTTTCATATTATTATTTTTCCTCATAAGTTTTGGTATTTTGGGGTTTTTGCTTTCTTGTAAATAGGAGTCTAGATTGATAGTTGGAGTCAATTTCTTCAGCAGGTGAAAACTGATGTTCTTCAGCTAGATAATTCAGTTATGATTACAAGATCCGTGGCTCTACAGCTATTCAGGGCAGAAGCATTGAGAAACATTTATTCGTGTAATCTTTTCTTTAGGTGTTTGAGTAGCTTGAGTAGCTTAACTGTGAGATGCCAGGAGCTCACGCTAAGCTGCCAGTGTTCCAATGCTCGTTTATGTTGTCTTCTGGGGGCGCACTTCTCCAGTTTATTTAGAGTGATATATATGAATTTTGTTCTTCAAAATATACTGAAGTCACTTTGAAAGTAGGGACTAATACAGTTGTTCCCCAGCACTCTAATTAATTTTTTCACTGATGATCACATACTTTGATGACTCTGCCAGGGCTTGCTCACTAAACCTTAGTCTCTTTCTTGGGCATTATTCTATAGTTCTTTGGTCTTCTCTTTTGTTTGCATGGAGTTGTATGTTTCTCAGTTCTTTGGGAGTTTGCTGTCAATCTTATGACATGCATTTTTATCTTCTATAAGTTTTTTAATGATTGGGTTGGCTAATGCACCCTCTGTGTCAGCCATCGTGAAGTGGGATTGCCTCTATAAGTTGAATTTTGTGTCAAGGCTGTTGGAGAATGAGCCAAAAATCTCAACAGGGTTCTTGGAACACACTGAAACTTTGAAAGCAATGTCCTTTCTGTGTTTCAATAACTTGTTTAAAAACATTCCAGTAGAATGCTTCATTTTGCTGGAACCTTTCAGAAGGACAGTTTTCTGGTAAGCTTGGGAGGTATATATCTGGATAATAGCATAGTGCCTGGTACAGGAGGCATAATGCAACTGTCAAGAGAGCCAGTTCCCTGCCAGCTAAGGCCTGGAGAAACAGAATCAAATTACCAAGTGGGAGATGGGGGAGCTTTTGCATTAGAATTTATTATACCATGCTGTGGTTTTGTTTGATTTTATTTAAAATTAAGCCGATCAACTGATTTTTAGTTTGACTTTGGCATTTTTAAAATACGTAGAGAAACAAAGTTGGAATATAATTATTATTTAGATTTGTCAAGAATTACTCCTTTAAAACCATTATTTCATAAGATCTAGTTTCTTTAGTTAGGTTTATTATTATAGAACATGTTTGTTTTTATTACAAAAATAATATACACTCATTGTCAAAATTTTTAGCAATGCAGAGAAATAAAATTAATTTAATGTTTAATCCAACCATCCAGAGAGAACCACTATTAACTTTAAAAAATATATTTCTTTAACCCTTTTCCCCCATCTGTGAATTAGGCTTAATAGAAATTAGGTAATTTACCGTTGTTCAGTAAATGGTGAATCCATGCTATAAACCTAGGCACGTTTACTCCAGAGCCTTTACTCTTAATGCTACAATGTATTCTTGGCCTTATGGATCAAGTTCTGGCCTTAGAAAGTTCTGGAAGATATAAGATTACAGCAGTTGGTAGCCATCAAGAGGCTGAGTAGAGGAGGTTGATTACCGTGAAACATTCTGTTAGGTCTCAAAGAGTGTTGCTCTGCAGGGGTTCTGTTTCTCTTAGTTTCCCCAAAGGCCTTGCTCCTGAGGATGGCTCATGTCTTATTGGCTCTGAAATTCTACTCTCTTCGAAGTATCCTAAAGAGTGGATTCATTATGTTTAGTTTTTTTTTTTTTAGTATTAATAGAAACTCTACACTGTAGAACTCTACAGCAAAACAAAAAAACTCACATGGGTTCTGATCTTGTAATTATCAATTTGGGTGCAGTTTTCTCCTTGAGGCTGGGCAAAAGTAGAGGAGGCACTGTGCATGCCTCAATCTTCTTCATTATCCTCCAATTTGCTCATCTCTTTGGCAGGCTCATAGAAGTTAGCAAGGACCCAGAGAACTGGGTTGCCATAACATCTCACTAAGACCTGCTTCAGGCAGTGCATTTCAGCAAGGAGCAGGCCATGTAGGATCACAGGGATCTGAAATTGCAGGTGATGGTCCAAATTCTTGGCTCTAAGTATAAAATACTGATCTCCCAACTCCTCTACCCTGGGCTTTCTTGCTCTGTGGCCAGGCTGGCACTGTTTGCATAAGGCACTGTTCCATTTGAAAACAGCTGTGCCTAGAAGCAGATGAGAGTCGGCAAAGTAGGGATCATAAGTCAGCAGAACTGTGCTACAAAGGCATTTTTTTTGTTGCTGCTTTTGGTGGATGCTGACTAGGAAATCAGACACTCCATAATCAACAGAACTTTACATCATGCATTTTAGAAGTTAAAAATCGAAAAGATCCTTAATGGTTTACTCCCCTGGACAAAAGCTGCAGCTCATAGATTCTGTGTTTTCTGGCACAAATATTATGATCTCTTTGAAATGAATGTTATCAGAGCTCCTTTTAAATGGTCTTTTTGAAGTTTGCCAACTTATGATTACAAGATCTGCCTTTTTCCTCCTTGATGAATGTCACTTGGTCTCATCTTCCCCGTTTGAGTGACATAAGCTCCTTTTACCTGTTGTCCATAAGACAGATTTTGGTGGGGATCCTAGTTATATTCAGGTACAGAAGGGGCACTATCATTTAGATGTATTAAGGAACTGATAAGTAGTAGTTTCTATCACCTGGCTTGTGAGCACTCTCTTGCTTCCTCCACTGCAGTTCTGATAAACGACAAGTTTTGGGGTTTTTTGTTTTGGTTTATTTTTACATTTATGAGCCTGTGGGCTGTTTTTCACAACGGAGTCCAGCCATTCCTGATACTCCATCACTTCTAATGGTAGTATAACAAACAGAATTTGAATAAAAAATGTAAGGCAAACAGCAGTTTGTGATTTTATTGGATATGCTGCCTAAGGCATTCTTAACACATCTCTTTCCTTTCTTCATACGTCATCTGACCGTCACCTTTGACACAGTGTTTCAGCATCATCTACACTCCTCTTCCACAGTTAACGCAGTTATGAGTTATAGCCCTAGGTTTGGCCTGAGCAAGAATCAACTCTTGATGCTGATGGCAAAGCCAGTTTTGAACTCACGTCATGATCCAAGATCCTGAAGCAGAGTAAGACACTATAGCCAATCTGTCACTGTCCTAGGTGTGAAGCTTGGAAGCAGAGGGACAGAAAAGTAAGGACAAGTCAATAATTTCTCTTTTCTCAATAGAAAGGCAAATGTAAGCCATCCTTGATCCTGACAGTACACCGTGAGGCATCTTTATTGTCTAGTCGGATCTCCTCCAATATCTTCACCCCAAAACAAACTAAGCATGATAACTATACGAAATTACTAACTCTGAGTATGCAGGAAGATGTGATATAACACTTCAATGTTAAAGTACAAGTTGAAATAATTGGAATCTCAGAACAACTTCTAAGTAAACATATTTATGCAAGAGAATATGTGATTGTAGAAGAAACAAACTGTCTACCAAAATACCGTGCTGCCCCTTCCACAGTATGGGATCACCTTGGGAGGAAACTGCCCATCAAGGCACTGTATACCCTGGTCTTCCTCGTATCCAGATGTGGCCACGTGACTGACCATTGTTGCTAGGAGCAGCAATTTTATTTCCTGGGCCAGGGCTTTAAGAAGCCACTCTCTTTTCTGCTCTTCCTTCCCCTGTCTATCACCTGGGTAAAGGAGACTCTGGGGGCCTGGAAATTGACAGAGCCACAAGACAGAAAATCCTGGTTCCCTAAATGTCCACGTGGAGGAGAGTGGCCTGCTCACCAGGTACACTGTCACTGGACATGAACAATTTTATTTGTAAGAGCAGCTGGCATTGTCCTAACTCATACAGCCACACAGGCAAGTTGGGATGATGGCATTTGTCACTGCAATGACCTTGTCTGTATTTGTGTTTTGAGTTTCAATAGCCCGGCTGATGTTTCATCCAGATGCTAATGTCCAGATGTCCTGGCAATTGATGTTCTTATTTAAGTCAAGCCACGTGGTCCTATTTATCTCTTTGCCACTTTATTTACTAGTGAAGATTTAAAATGAAATGCTCTCCTTTGTCTGAACTATCAAAGTTCTCCACCTAGCAATAGCAACAGAAAACGCAATGAACAAAACCGATTTCTTTTAGATCTATTTTTGCACATCTCCTATTCTCAGTGTCCTTGTGTATCACCCTCCCACACCTAAGTGGTCATCTGGCCTTCCCTAACACAGTTCTTTGACTTCATTGAGAACAGCCGTTTGTCAGATTTAGGTGGCATATGTGCTAATCATAGTTTAATTGGTCTCTCCTGTTCTGTGGCGGTACAGGTGCGATGCAAATAAAACCTATATGTGCAGTGGAGGTGATTGGAATTATGGTCAACTGACAGGAGGCATCAACCTCTCAGTGCTTGAATAGCCAGTTTATTGGATAAGACAGGACAATTACCACAAATGGCCTGTCAGAATGGTTAGAGTTCCCTACAGGCTTTGAGGCAGGTGTTTGTGCCTTCAGTTTAATCTCTTCCTTTCTAGTTCCAGGCCGCATGCAGCCCTTGGCACCAGCGGAAGCATTTATACAGAAATGTGGGTCACCTGGCTGCCCAGCCCAGTGGCTCTGGACTTTCATTGCCAAACAAGGCACAGGTTCCCTGTGATGCAAGCAGAATCTCTCCAGGGAGAGGGCAGCCTGACTTGCAATCCTTTTTGGATCATCTGAGTGTTTGATTTAGTAGAATTGTAGACATTTAGAATGCTTTTTCCTTAGCTCTAGTGGGCCTTCTAGAAGCAATGATGTCCAAATCTCTCATTTCATGATTGAGGATTTGGGGTTTTGGAGAGGTTAAGCAGGTGCCCCAGGCTCAGCTACTGAGCTGCAGAGCCAGGGTGAGCTTTCAGGTCTTCTCAGCCCAAGCTGATTGCCTGACCCACAGCTGCCATTCAGAGCATCCTTTTCCATCACCTGTCAGCTCCTGTTCACAGAAGGAGTTGAAGCCTCATCAGCTGCTAGAGATTGGATAAGTAAAACAGACACCTCTGCAAGGAGAAGCTGTGGGCCATTGTTTCCTTCTTTAACCTCTCTCTTTTCTGCACTTTTTTTTGTATCTCACTACAATCAAACAGTTTTTGTTCCATGATGGGGCTTCTCTCTCTGGGGGCTAAAGTTGTTTGAGATCTGTGATGATTCTGTTAGATAGCTAGGTTTTATTTCCTATGTTGTAATTGGTCATCTAAGTTTTATTTCACGGAAGACATGTGTGTTAGACATGTTGCCCCTGCTTTAGAGATGCAGAAACTGGGCTTCAGGAATATCTAATAATTTTCCTAAGGTCACCAGGGCAGTCGTGGCAGAGCTGGGATTTGAACCTGAGGCCGGCTTCCCTAAAACCTGTGCTGTTGACCTCGGGATACCCAATCTCGCAGAACACTGAGCCCTTCCATAGTCATTTGACTTACTCCCAGAGAGTAGATGCAGCCTTGGGAGAATCTGTTTCACAAAGGTGAGGCATTTCTCCAAATTCCTCTTTCAGGATCAAGATTTGGATGGATATTTTCTTCTTCTTAGATCATGCCTGATCAGAACATTGTTTCAGTGATCAAACTTTGATTAAACTTGGAGTTAAGGAAATGAGCCCAGAGGTCTGGGTGATGGTAACACCTTTCTGCGAAATCCCTGTAAAGGAAACCACTGCTAAGTGTGTGAGATGTCAGTTCATTTTTCTCTGAAAGTAACTTAGTTACTTCCACTTTTTTTTTCTGTTTTGCAAAAATTAGTCCTGGCTGTGTTTTATGTATTTATTACTTTCCTTCTAGAAATATGAGCCTTGCTACTTGGGTCATTTCTGTCAAAACTAAACAATTTCTAGGCTAGTAAAAAAATTTGAGCATTACTGTTTTATGGGCCAATTTATAAAACTGTCAGCTTTCTAGATGATATTTTTTAAATTTGTGGATTTTTCAGAAAGCCCTGTGACTTGAAAAGCCACTTTTTTAATTAACAGTTCATTACACAGCTTTTACCCCCATGATATCCTCAGCGATTGTATACAATTCATCTAGTTTCTCTTATTCTCGTTATAAAGGACAAAAGGAATAAAGGCAATGGAATGGCTTGTTAAGAAAAGCCAAGTTCAGGGAGAAATTGGCAGGCACCATTCAGTTATTGGTTTAGGAAAAGCGCTTCTAAATCTCTGTTTGGATGGCAGGACGGAATGTGAAATTTGGGAGGCATTGTGATCCAGATGGTTTTCTTGTTCCCTTGCAAGCCTACATTTTCTTCCTTTTTTGGAGGATAAAGGCAGAAAAATGAAAGATAGCAAAACTCAGTTTTCAGTTAGCTTCATGTTGAGCAGTTAATCTAGTCCACGCATGTTTTGCATGTACTGCTTTTCATAATTACCAGTTAGCATATTTGAATATACAAATGAGCATTGCTACCTAGATAAAAACATGACCAGCTTCAAAGCCTAGGAGACATGTGCAAAGAACTTTTGCCTTAGATAGAGGTATTCAAGGGTGAAGACGATGGCCATGACAACCTTGTCCTTTCTGCCAGGAACTTGTTCAATGCCAACATGCATATTTCCCATGGTTTTAAAGTCCAAGCCATTGATGTTTGTCTTTTTTTCTCTCTCTCTGTTTTCTTCTTTTTTCTCTCTCTCTGTTTTCTTCTGCAGTATTTATCCAGCTTGTGCTCCATTTTCTTTGGTATAGTTCTCTGCTCCTTGGTTGGCGGACATTAGTATAAACTAACAGAGTTTGTAATAGGATCATTAGTAGGATGACAAGAGGGTGCAGGCACTTACCCAGAATCTGCGCATATGCTTTGACATAAGAGCTTTGGATTTTCAGTCTGAATTGGAGTTTAGTTTGAGTTTTTGGGGGGTTTAGTTTGAATTGAATTTTGATTACAAAAAACAGGATCTGAGGAGAATGAGAGAAAAAAATAATGGTGTTACTTTGTCTTTCTTGTACAATGAAATGAGTTTGTGTTCATTTGTTAATGGGGCAGTGGTCAGAAGTTGTGGGGTTTTAATTTTTTTTTTTTTAATAAGAGGCTTTAGGGACTCTGTGCCTTACCATTTGTGCATCAGGGCCTGGGTGTAAGAGTATGACACAGAATTGAAGAGGAGGAGTCTTCTAAGCTGTTTTGGCACCTTTGGAATTGGCATCTCGAAGGATTATCTGGAGACCATGCTCTTGTGTGGACAGTGGCAGCCACAGGAAGGACGTGATCCACGGCTGCTGGAGGGAGGTTGAAAACACCGGTGGAGGCAGGTGGAACAGGAGAGGGAGAACATGGCAGCTTTGTGTGGGGACCATTGCTGACACATTGGCTTATGGGCATGTGTGAGGATTCTTTTTTAAAGTATCTCCTAGAACCAGTAAAATTCAGAAGCCAAGCAATTTTTATTTTTATGAGGGAAGAGTTGGTTATATTCAAGTTACATGTTGATTCATTAAGTCTAGTGAGTGTACAGAACTGTGAAGGTCTGAAATTTATCCTGTTGCAGGCTAATAAGTCAGCCTGTGACAATCTCATGGATCCTGGCTGGAAGACATGAGACTCCTGGATCGGAGACAAAGGACTTCACTATTCAAAGCTCAGCAGGCAGCATAGGCTTCATGTTTGAATTGGTTCCCTCTGTCCCCCAAGTCCCATAGGATGATAAAGAGAAGGGCCTTGGTGAATGCCGCACATGCAGTGGCTTTGTGTCACAGTCGAGGAATCCCAGGCTCAGGAAACCTCAGTTTTTAAAAGGGGTTATTAGCAAAACCTGACCAACCTTTGCCTTGGAGGGAGACATTATCTCATTTAAACTGGTCAGGAAACAAATCTGCCCTCTGCCCCAGAGGAAGACACTATCTCTATCTTCCAAGGCTGTTGGCTATTCAAACATCCTTGATGAGGTAGTTCAGAAGAAAACTGTCAATGCCTATGCTCAGAAGTCTTGCAGAAATGTGAGAGACTCTTGAAGAAATGTCCCTCAACAATGTATTCCAAAGAGTCAGTTATTGTAGATGGGTAAGCCTGAACTCAATCGAATAATATCAATAGTGGTAAAGCAGATGGAATGTTCTGAGGATGTGGCAGTCTTTTTAAGTTTCCTGAGTTATACTCACTGAGGCTTTTCCTCTTCTGGTCTATAATTGGGTTACATTTTCCAGGCTGTTGTCTTTTCTCTCTTGTTATTTAGACTCACCTGGCTCAATTGCTTAGGGTCTGTCCACAGTTTTAATAGCTTTCAACTTTGGGATGCAAAGAAAGACTTCAGACTAAATGTTCCAATGTCCTTTATAGAGCAGCGACAGAGACTGGAAAACATCTCATGTCACTGTCACTGTGTAATATGCAGGATTGCCTCAGCAGATTAAGTAGGGAATAATGAAAAGTCTATCTGGAAGTGAGTGAGTATATGTGGGGTGTGTGTGAGTGTGTGTGAGTGTGTGTGTGTGTGTGTGTGTGAGAGAGAGAGAGGGAGAGAGAACAATTGCAGCCTGCATTCTGAAATAGCCTGTGCATTTGTATGCTTTTAACACCACTGGGCTAGTGTAGCTCACCTGAAAGGCATTTTAAAGCTCTTAGATTTGTTCTGGCATACTTTCAAGACCTGCAAATGATAACCCAAGCTTTTTGGATGGTGGTTATCTTTGTTAAATATAGGATTAGCCTGAGAAACACCTCTTCTTAATTCAGATATAGCTTATGTCAAAGGCTCAGTATTACAAAATCCTAAAGATTTTGTAGATAGGAGAAGAAAATAAATCAATATTTTAACTAAGTATTTAAAAACAAAGTGACAGGAGGAAAATAATAATATATATGTATATATAGGTAGAGCCTCTTAGGCCTTTTCATGGCTAATCTGCTTGAAATTCTTCAGCTAAGGTGGAACCCATATATTATGAGTGAGGCTCTATGGAGCACAGTGTGACGGTAGCTTAATCTGGCTGTGGCTGTGTCTCACATATCACTGTACCCAGTCAATACTCTATTATTGCAAGTTAAGTGGTTTGCTACAGAATTCCACACATGGGGTATTAGAAGCTGTGTTTCCTAATTTCCTAAGCAATAATGGTATAAACAGTCTGCATTTTTTATTATAAAAACTAACAATTGCCTCCACAGAGTTAATGCTTTTTTATATACCATAGGTACCCAGGAGATTTAGTCATAAATCAGAGCAAAATTAAATATGAAATGTACTACATTTTGGCAGAATTATGTTTTCTTTGTAAAGGTTGAAGTCTTCAGTTTTTCTTGGAGTCAAACTTTGTTTTTCCTCCTGGTGCTTCTATTTTTATTTTTATTTAAATGGGTATGTTGTTTCCTGATTAAAATTGATTCAGAATAATTATAACAACAGCAATTCACAGCATGGACCTGGGTAGCATTCTTTATAGCTCCCGGAGGCTGTCTTCATCCGGCCTTCTGCCGTCAGTTTTTAAGTGTTAACTGTATTTGAGACACAGAAGGGGTTATGCACTACACAGCAAAGACTGTAGAGAGAAAGATCATTCCTCCCTTCAAACGGCTACTGTTTTCATAAATCAGAGGCTCTGTATCCGAGGACATAATTCACTTGGTAAATTGTTTATCTACTCATTATACCGTAAATGGTAGGAAACGACAATAATTTCTTCCTCATTAGGAGACTTGGTTAAGGATTGCTAGTTTTCGGGTAACAGAAGCCCTCGCCCAAACTAAAGGTAGAATTAGAGCTGCCCTAGGGTGACAGGAACAGGAAGTTCAAAGTTAGCACAGTCAAGCTCGTATTCTTTATCTCTTTTAGCAATCTCTTGGTTTTTCTTTTTGCTCCTTTTTGCACATCTACTTCATTTTTCTTTCTGTAGTTGGGCTTTTTCTACATTTTTATGCATGTACAGAATATGGTAACCTCATAGGGCCCCAGACTGCACATTCTCCAGCCCAGTGACAGGTTCCACCCACTAGGCCAGAGTCAGCCCAGAGGCCTTCAGGAGCTGGGCCACAATAAACTTATTAATAATAGGGAGTGATGGGGCAGTGGCAATATGTGGAGTGTGTTTCTTGCTTGAAAGTATTGAAATTAAACGATATTAATGGAAAAACCAATCATAGCTACAGTCTGCAGGCCAAACGTAGTCTCGAGGTTGCCAGTTTCTAAGATCCCTTGACAAGTTTCTCTCAGACCATTTTCCAAATTCAGGGAACACCAAGCTTCATCAGCAGGGCTGGGACTAGGGTGAAGCAAGGAAAGCCCTTGTCTTAGGTACAAAATTTAAGAGGATGCCTGAAAATATCAATAATCTGGATAAATAATACTTCAATACAATATTTTAAAAAAATCAAATTCATGCAAAAAATTCCATGATGAACAAAATATAAAATTTTAAACCACAGGATTATTATCACTGATTTTTCCTTTTATCTGAGACTCCAGCATGGCTTACTACAGCATGGCTGGCCAGGTATCTACCTGTAGGCCAGTGAGTCATGGGCAGAGAAGTGGGTCCCATCAATAACCTGTGGGTGGAGGGAGTCAGTTTCAACAGTAGGGATGTGAACCCAGGTGCACCTCCAAATATGTCTGATAAGGGCTGTTTGTTGGAGCATTATACTTTCTTCCAGGATAGGGCTTCTGTGTCAGTCAGCTCAGAATGCCATAACAAAATACCATAGACTGGGTGGCTTAAACAATAGAAATTTATTTTCTCACAGTTTTTGGAGGCCGGAAGTCTGACATCAGGGTGTCAGTATGGTTGAGTTCTGGCGTAGTGGGCTTTCCATTCCTACTTTGTAGATGGTCGCCTTGTCACTGTGTGCTCACGTGGACTTTCATTGGTACATGCGGAGAAAGAGAGAGAGAGAGACAGAAAGTGAGTGAATGAGTTTGAGCAAATTATCTGGTGTCTTTTCTTGTAAGGACACTCATCTCATCATGAGGCTCTACCCTCATGACCTCTTCTAGTCCTGATCACCTCCCAAAGGCCCTGTCTCCAAATACCATCACAGTGGGAGTTAGGGCTTCAACATGCGAATTCAAGGGGGGATGGTGAGACACAAACATTCAGTCCGTAACAGCCCCCAAAATTTAGAAATACACTCCAAACATTTTTAACTTCTCTTTAATAGTCTTTCTTGGATTTCTCATATGTACATTTTTACTTTTTTTGGTTTAAATTTAGTTTTTTGACAGTTTTGTCAAAATATAAGCCCAATAAATTGTTTAGATTTTGTCATTGACTTCTTATTCCAAGTAAGTTGCCACAAGAGTGGCTTTTTGCAAAGCTGAATTAATCATCAGAAGAATGACTCAAAGAATTAACTAGAAATTGAGGCTTGGGTGCTTAACCATTTCTGAAACCCCTGGGACCTGACCAATAATTACTCTTCTGATCCATAAGAAGACAGAAACATTTAGCATATGGTTTTTCTTTCCTGTCTAAAATCAATCAGAATATGTCACTTTGTAGCCTACTGTGGTCAATCAAAATGTTGTGCCTAGTTCTTCTAAATGTAAATCTCCTAAAGACATTTTTCAGAAAAGACTGTCAAATTATTAAATGATAGCAATGTTGGTAGAGAAAATAAATTCCTTTAGACGTTTTATAGGTACTGAAAAATTAGGGAATGCTTTTTTCCCCTATCTCCTCAAGGGCTGTTTTGATTTTGATGTTCAAACACCATATTGGAAAACATTTTAACTGTGAATATAATTCTGAAAACACTTCGAGCCCTGACAATATCTGTCCTGTGTAGCCTCATATCAAGCTGGCAAAACAGATCCTGGAGAAATAGGGAAGTATTTTTGTTTTCAGAATGCTTTATATGCAATTCCCCAGAAACAGCTCAAAAAGATAGATACTCTTTTCTAAAAGGTTGCTGGTTTAGCACTTCCTAACTTATAAAGGTTGGAATTTCCCAGTGGCTCAGTGCAGAGATTTGTATCAGTTATTTTAGATTCACTTAATAGCACATTTGTGTTTGAGATGAAGCGTGAGTCCCACCAGACAAGAAAGATTGTTCTTAGAAATTGGCCTCCTTCTCCCTCCCCCCATGTATACTCAGATCTAAAGTTGAGTCTTCTAAATGTTATTCTGCAGCTAGATATGACATCCCATCTTAAAACAGCAGCAGGAGCTGCTGTTTCGCTTTGTAGAGAAAACATGGCTGGATGTACAGCGAGTGGATCTGTGAAGGCTGCTGATTTTTAGTCCCTCAGTGAAGCCCTAACTTTAGTTCCTCCCACCCCCACTCCCAGCTCTAGGTATCAGTGATGGCGAGGTAGGCTGGTAACGCATAGAAAAGTGTCATGAAGTTTATAAAAACCACAGCCGGTGACACTTGCCTAATCACCTGTGATCTCAGTGTATTCCATGCAATTTGTTTTCACTTCTGCCATAACATTCACCAGGCTCTATATTGTTTTCTCCTCCACACTAGCTTCTTCTTCTTTGTTTTTAAACCTCACTAGCTTCTATACGGGGCTTATGTGCAACTTTGTGTCCTCAACCACCCCTTGTACTGCATGCGAAGGTTACTCAGAAGTGTGCCAAATGCTTGAAAATGTTGAATGTGTTTGAATTTGTCAAGAGTTCACTTAAGGAAAGGGAAGAATATTATTTATTGAGTGTTTATGCCAAGCGTTTGACATACATGCATTTTTTCCTGTTACTCTTCACAGTGGTCTTATGAGAAAGACAAAATTATTCCTATTATGCCAAAAATGGAGAAACTGAGGCTTTAAATAGTAAATTGTTCTGTATCAGTAGAGTCAGCTGGATCCAAGGTTCTAAACAAGTCTCTCTGGCCTGAAGCTGATTTCATCATGCTGGGCTGCATCTGTAATTAGAACTGAGGTCTCAGACTCAGATGCCTGTGGGGCCAGGCGGATAGAAGAAGATCTGGGAGCACTGAGTGAAGGAGAGACCCTGCCTACAGACCTTTCCAAAGTAGGCAGCCTCCACTTCCAGCCACCTGGTACAACATTAAGGAAAGAAAACAAAAACAAAAAGAGAATTTATAAATTTATACCTTTCTGGGGGTTGCAAAATCTTCAATTTTTTATATTTTAGCAACTGATTTGATAATAATGGTTGTAAAAGTTAAAACAGTTCTGTGGGGCAGATTTAGGCCCCAATCTGCAAGTTTTTAGCTGTTACATTAAAGAATAGTTTTAAAGAATTGCAATTTTTTTCCCTGAAGTAGGTACAGTTTTCCCTTGAAATCCGAAGGAGATTGATTCCAAGACCCTGGCGGACACCAAAATCTGTGGTTGCTCAAATCCTTTATATAATGGTGTAGTATCTGCATATAAACTATGCACCTCCTCCCATATATAATACTTTAAATCATCTCTGGATTACTTATAATAGCTAATACAATGTAAATGTTATGCAATAGTCGTTATACTGTACTTTAAAAGTTTGTATTATTTATTTATTTATTTATTTATTTTGGCTTTTGGAATATTTTTGATCCATGCATGGTTGAATCCTTGGATGAGGAACCCGTGGATATGGAGGATTGACTGTATTGTAACCCTGACTGATATAAAGTGATACCTGTCAATAAGTTACAGAACTAACTGTAATTAAGAGTTTCCTCTTTTATTCATATGTAAAATATTTATGGATAATACTTTCATAAGAAGGGCTTACCTATGTACTCAATGTGGAATGAGAAGAGTGAATATAGCTGCTTTCTATTTTACTTACCTTAGTTGATATGATGCTCTGACCTGGAACTTCATGAAAGCAGCACAAGCATTCATTAAGCAGTGGACTGATGCTGTATACTGAACTGTATATAATTTTCTAAGTGGTTCATGCAAGCACATGCACTGTCATAGAGGAATTATGAATGGCGTGCACATGTAACCACATACAGTTTGGTGTTGATTACTAGTTGTCCATTATGAGTATGTCGGTGATGCTCAGTGTCAGAGGCAGCCAGGGTGGTTAGTCTCTTGTTCTTGTTCTTGATCTTGGTCCTTTTTAACTATTGTTGCCCTGACCCAGGTCATCAGCCTGTATTGTTCACTAGCCCAGAGTGTTTCAGTCTCTTTTAAGCATTGATAGGATAATCATAGCAAACTCTGTCTCTCTGTTCTATTTCTTGACATTTGCATCTGCACAGAGATTAATCGAATTACCATTGCTCTAGCAATTTCTGTTCCTAACAGCTATTTCAGGAAGCAATGTAGGGAGGTGATGCCCCTCACTGTCAATGTTTGAATGCCTGTGAATGTCCCCATTCAATACTCCCTTGGTTGGATGACTTTGATGAGCCTCCATGATTTCTATGTAGAAGAAAGAATGTCTTCTAAGATGTTGCTAAGGCTCAAAAGTCTGTTCTTCAATGATCGTGCCCTAGTTTTCCTTACTAATATGCTCACTCCCCTACTGCAAGGATGTTTGCTGTCCCTGGAGTCTTCAGATTTCTCTGCCTTTTAGAAGTAGTGTCTTATTCTTTCTTTTAGTTTTGCCTTGTTCCCTCTCTCCTTCCCTCCTGATTTTGCCCTCCCAGAGAAACCATTTTTAATTATTTTTAACTTGCTATTTTGAAATTTAACATCAATCCCTAAATAACATGCTTTTATTGCTACTTCTTGATTTTTCAATTACAAGTGCTATTTATGAAATTTCAAATAGAGAAAGTAGATATTTAGCTCTGTCTCTTCCCTGATCCCTACCGTAAAACAGCCATCTTCCCATTTCCCCATTTTTTCCAGCAGAATTAGTTGAAATTTGTTAGATTGTTATTCTTATAATCAATGTCTTATGTTATTGTGGCTTCATAAGCACTATTCACAATTAAATCATGAAATGTACTATGATTACTTTTACTTACTTGGACTCTCCCCCCCACCCCCAAATGGGGTTAATAATTATTTTTTTGCCCTGTTCCTTAGTTTTTTAATGTACCTATTTGTTCAATCCTAAACCTTCTGCCAATTATCTCAGTCTTTTTTTCACTGTATTCAGATGTGACAGGTAGTCTAAAAGTTATCTTTTTGAAGACATTTCTCCTGAAGTAATCTGACCTGCTCTAATCTGGACCAATCTACAACCTCTGTGTCTGTTGCACAGGGTTTTCCTGTGATCTTCCCTTACTATCATCCTGGTGATTCCTTTAGTATCTCGCCTATTCCTTTCATAACGTACCTTCTTCTACTTTGATTTACTGCTTCATTTGAAGGGGCACAGGGGCTCGTAGTGTCCTGCGAAAGAGTACATGGGAGATAAATATTTTGAGATAATATATAATTGAAAACATTCCTATTCTTCCTTCACTAATTTAATAAGTAGTGGATGAAAATTTTTCTTCAGAATTTTAAAATGATCACCCCATTGTCTTTTGGATTCCAGAGTCGTGGAGAAGTCTCAATCCATTCTGATTCCTGGTCTTTTGCAGGTCACCTCTATTTTCAACCCCTTTGGAAACTTGTAGAATATTTATTTTCTATTTATTTTCATGTTTTAAAATTTCACATTGATGTGCTTTGGTGTACATTTATTTTCATCAATTTTGCTGGAAACTTAACATGCACTTTGAATATGAAACCTTGCATTCTTCAGTTCTGAAAATTTTCTTGAGAAGTAATAGATATGGGGATGGTTCATTCATCTCCTTTTCCTCCATTCTCTAATTCATCTTATTCAGATGTTGGGCCTCCTAGGCTATTCCTCTAATTTTCTTATCTTTGCTTTCCTATTTTCAATAGTTGTGTCTTTATGTTCTGACTTCCTGGCAGGTCTCTCTGCTGCCCTCTCTTCTTTTATTTCTTTTCTTAAAATTTATCTCTATTCTGTTGAAAGGGATTTACTGAGAAAAAACAGAGTGAAGGATGTCAATTTGGGAAAGGCTATAATTTTTTTTTGTTATGAGTGGCTTTATTGAAATATAATTCATACTATAAATTTTATCCTATTAATGTGTACAATGTGGGTTTAAGCATATTTGCAAAGTTATGCAAATATCACCACTAGCAAATTTCAGAACATTTTCATCACCCTGCACCCTGGTAAGAAAACCTATATTCATCAGCAGTCATGCGACATTTCCTCCTTGTCCTCTCTCCCATGACAACCAGTCATCTACTTTCTATTTATATGAATTTGCTTATTTTGGACATTTCCTACAAACAGCAATCATACAATATGTGTTTTATATGACTGACCTTTTAACTTAGCATGTTTTCAAGGTTCATTCATTTTGTAGCATATGTCAGTACTTCATTTTTTAAAATAATTGAATACTATTCCATTGTATGAATATACACAATTTGTTTATCCATTCATTTGTTAATGGAAATTTAGGTTGTTTACACTTTCTGGCTATTATGAATAATGCTAGTATAAATAACTATGTTCAAGTTTTTTTGTGGATGTATGTTTTTCATTTCTCTTAGATAAGAGTGGAATTGCTGGGTCATACGGTAACTCTATGTTTAATTTTTTAAGGAGGTACCAAACTGTTTTCCAAAACAGTGGCACACTTTCACAATCCCACAAAAAATGTGGGATTTTAAAAGAAATATTCTCATTTCTTTTAAAGGTTCCCATTTTCTTTTAAAATGTTCCCATTTCTTCAGATCCTTATCAACATTTGCTATTGTCTATCTTTTTAATTATAGCTACCCTAATGGATATGAACTGGTATCTTATTTCTGATTTTAGTCATTTGAGCCTTTCTCACTCTCTTTCTCTACACTGCCCCTTTCCCTTTTGTGAGCAATGTAGCTAAATTTGTGTCAATTTTGTTAATCTTTTTAAAAGCCCAACTTTTGATTCCATTGCTTTTTCTCTATTGTTTTGCTATTATTTATTCTATTTATTCCCATTCTAATCTTTATTATTTCCTTTCTTATGCTTGCTTTGGGTTTAGTTTGCTCTTTTTTTCCCCTGGTTTCTTAAAGTAGAAGATTATGTTGTCAACTTAAGATCTAGCTTCTCTTTTAATATGAGCCTTTATAACTATGAATTTTTCTCTAAGCACTGCTTTAGCTGTATCTTATCAATTTTGGTACGTTGTGTTTTTGTTTGCGTTCATATCAATGCATTTTCTAGTTTTTCTTGTGATTTCTTTTTTGACCCAATGGTTATTTAGGACTCTGTTGTGTAATTTCCATGTTTATGAATTTCTCAAACGTTTCTATTATTGATTTATAATTTTATTTTATTGTGGCTGGACAACATATTTTATAGGATATAAATCCTTGTACATATATTAAAACTTGCTTTATGGCCCAGCATATGGTCTATCCTGGAGAATGTTCCCTGTGCACCTGATAAGAAAATGTATTTTTCTTCTGTTGGATGGAGAGTTCTATAGATTTCTGGTAGGTCTAGTTGGGTTATAGTGTTCAATGCTTCTAGTTCCTAGTTAATCTTTTGTTTAGTTGTTGTATACATTACTGAAGGTGAGGTTTTGAAGTCTCCACTATTTTTGTGGAATTGTATATTTCTCCCTTTAATTATGTCAGTTTTTACTATTAATACATTTACTTTGGTACTTTGTTGTTAGTTGAGTATATATTTATAATTATTATATCTTCCTGATAGATTGACCCTTTTGACATTATAAATATCTTCTCCATCTCTAGGAATAATTTTTTCTTAAAGTTTATTTTGCCTGATATAAATATAGCCATTCTAGCCTCTTCTGGTTACTGTTTGTGTAGGTGTCTTTTACTGTTTTACTTTTCACCTATCTATGTCTTTGAATCAAAACTGCATTTCTTGCTGACAACGTATAGTTAGATCATGGCTTTTTGTTTGTTTTTGTTGTTGTTGGTTTTTAAATCTATCTGCTACTCTCTGTCTTTTGATTGGAATAGTTAATCCATTTACATTTAATGTCATTATTATTACATAGGAATTATGTCTGCAAGTTTGTTATTCATACCAGTATGTCTTTTGTCCTTTTCATTTCTCTATTCCTTTATTGATGTTTAGCTCTGTGTTAATTATATATTTTTTAATATACTATTTGAATTTCTTAAGTCTACCAGTTTCCACAGCTTCTGTGATTTTTAGACTATTGATTTTTTAAGGCTAATGCAAAGTTGCATAGAGGGTGATGGGAACAGGCCAAGACAGAACACCATACCACAAACCTCATTGTCCTTATGAGATTCAGATATTTTCCTTGAATAAACACTTCTTGAATTGTTTTGTGCTATTAGTTAATTTCCAGAGTTATTATAAGATGATTTTGACAATTTTTGCTGATGTTCCTGTTGCTTTTATGGAGGAGTAGATTTTCAGATGTCCTTTTCCACCATTCCAGAAGTACTCTTGGAAATTTCTTGAAGCCTATTTTTCATTCTCTCTTTTGATTATATTTTTTCTGTGAGTATCATGTTTTTGGAAAAATAAATTTCTATTGTGTTTTCTGTATACAGTACCCAGTATATTTTATCTCTCTGAGGATATTCTAACATTAAAAGTTAAATTTTTTCACCTTAGAGTTTCCATTTTCTCTTTTTACTTTATCCTCTTCATCCTCTTTGTTTTGTCTCTCTTCTATGTTAGAATTTTTTTCATGCAACAATGGCGACTGTAGTAGCAACTATTTCTTGAATACTTACTATGTGCTTCTCATTGTCTCAGTACCATAATATATATAAACATATTAACTTATTTAATCTTTACATTAGCTGTTGGAGGTCAGTACTATCATTTCTCCAATTTTGCAAATGAAGAAGCTGAGTCATAAGAAGTTAAGTCATTTGCCTTAAATTATATAGCATGAAATTGTAGAGCTGGAATTTAGGTACAATCTGACAGCCACATACTCTTTCTCAGATATCAGCTCATCATTGGGTCATCTGCTTATATTTACCAGTGGTTCCTAAATACTCTGAGCCTACTTGTTGATTGTGGGGGTATCTGGTGCAATCTGTGGGGTAAGTTTTGTGTGTTTCTTGACTTTTCTTATTGCTACTTTAGAATTAAGCTTTTTCTTGTCTGCTAGTTAATTATCACTAGTCCATCAACTCTGCATTTTCCCAAATTTTATTTGTTCTTTTCTTATTTTGTTTTATTTTATTTTTTTGCATTTGTGAGTTTATGCTTTGGTGGTGGTGGCGGGGCGGGGGGGAGGTTTATTATCATTTTAATAGGGCTTTGGAAAGAGCCAGAATTAAATGCATGTTTTCAATACATTGCCCTTTTAATTATGTTAAGCATACTTAAAAAAAAAAAGTCTCTGGCTCTTTTGTTATCTAAGGTTCTTGGGGGTATATCCTTCTGTTTATTTTATCTGCTGATTTATCATGAATACTAGATTTTCCTTTTGAGTTCCGTAATTTTATCTTGCATGTGCATCCTCAGTGGGGTTTTATCCATGGGATTCCTGTGTGGTTTCTGCTGAATCTTTCTCCATCTAGATAAGTTTCTCATTTTCTCTTGCCAGGTACTCCCGGGCCACTTTTTATGCTAATTTCTTGCCTTAGGAACACAGGACCCTGCAAGGACAGTATACAATAAAGCCCAAAGTCATAGGAAGATAGACTTCTGGTTAAGAGTTTTCAGGGGAGACTTTTCCCCACTACCCGTGCCTGGAATGTGGGACTGGACCAGCCTCCTTTTTACCTCCCTGTACCAGTGGGCAAATGAAACACCATTTCACTGAGAGTGCAACCCTGAGGGTCCTGAATTAAAGATGAGTGTCTCATTTCCAACTTTCTGCTGCACATAGGTCCAAGGTCTTATCTCCTATGTGTGCAGCCAGTAAAATAGAAGCCCCCGGGCTGACTGAAACCAGACCAACTCCTTCCCCAGTCTCCAAACCAGGACAATATGGCATCACCTCAATGAGTTTCCTTTCATCTTCATTTCTGAACCCTAAAGATTTTCCTTACTTTCTTGTGAACTCAGATATACACTTAAAATGATACTTATGATATTTTAGCCAGAATATCTATGTGTATTACAGCAGGAGATTTTTGTCATATTATCTTATTTGTTATCTCTGCCTGATGTCCTGAAATTAACTTTTCATTTTGAATTATTTTATATAGGGTGTCCCAGAAGTTGCCATACATAGGGAAAATGAGAAACTGTAGCTAAATGTACGTTTATTTACAAAATATTCATTGCAAAGTTTATAAAATTCAATGGATTGAATCCTTACGTTGAAAATATGTGTAATTTTTTTTTTTAATGACATGGCCGCTAAGTGAAATAATGTACTTTTAGGGTAGCCTAATGGGATTTTAGACCAGGCCAAAAGAGGCAATAATAGTTTCTTTGTATTCGGTGCTGGCCAGACTTAAGTGGAACATGACATTTTGTTCTGGATACAGTACTTTCTAGAGCATGAATAGACATTTGGTGTGTTAAGACAGGAAGTTAGGATGGTGAAACATCAGGATATTATGTCATTTAAAGAATGGCTTAAAATACTGAGAGATTTACCTTGGAGAAGAGAAAAATTGAGAGGATGTGATGAATTATGCTGTGGAAGACCAATTAGATTTATTCTTCGTGTCTTTAGAGGGCTTCAAAACAGACAGAGGTTATAGAAGAAGGTCAATTTGGGCTTGATACGAGGAATACCTCTTGCTAATTAGAGGCATCTGCACACAAAAAGATTGTCTACCTTACATAGGCTGATGACTTTGTTCTTTCCCCCTCACTGGGAGGGGTCAAACACAGACAGATATTATCCTACCTGTATTAGATAAGATTACAGACTTCGGAATCACATTACTTAAGTTTGAATCCTGACATTATCATTTACTAGTTTTGTGACATAGGCAAGTTATTTAAGCTCTCTGAGACTCTATTTTTCTGTCTGCAAAATGATGTACTCTGTCGTTGTAAAATTTAACTGAGGTGAAACATGTAAAGTTGTTAGTATGTCACATGGTAAGCTCTGAAAAAATGTTTACCAATATCGTTATCATTATCATCTGTCAAGAATACAAAAGAGCTGGCCCCACACCCCTGAGGCTCTAGCGCTGCTGCCAGAATCTGAGGCCCCGCCCCTGTGGCTCCCACCAGCAGCCTGGTGGGACCCACTGGTGTGGTCCAGTGTTCTGCTAGGGACCCACTAGACTTGAGGCACCATCACGCTGGATCCAGTTGGAGTGAACACCCACAGCCCTACACCCATAACCACTGCCTAGATAGCCTCACCTAGCTGCCACTGTTGACTGTCAGGGGAGACCTGGGCAGAGTAATCTGCTACAACGTCAGTGTCTGTGGAGAGGGACTTGCCCAGCCCCCAGCCCAAGCTTCCAATGGCAGCCTAGGGAACAGCCACCACTGTGCACGAAGATCAACCAGCACTGGCTTGGACTGCGACAATCACAGGGGAAGAGGACAACACAGATCTGCTGTATTAGAGGCTCTCAGTGAATCTGCCCCTCCCCTGCCATGTCAATCATCCAGAGTAGGTCACAAAGCGGCCATCTAGGGACCTCTCCTTCTTTTCACTAAGTAGGGCAGTTCCCAGCAAAGGAGATCAGGTGTGCTGCAAAGGTATTGGCCATGAATTGGGAGAAGTGGTTTCAGATAAGAAGAAACCAGCAAAAGAACTTTGGCAACATGAAAAACAAAAATAAAAACAAAACAAAACAAAAAAAAACAAGCTAGGTCAATATTCTGAAGGGATCAACAGTGGATCTACAGCAATGGACCACAACTGAAAGGAAATTGTTGAAATGTTAAGAAATGTAATTCAGAATATGGATGGCAAATAAGATGAATGGGATTGAAGAAAAAGTTGGAAATGAATAAAAAGAAAGCAAAAAAATATTCCACGACATCAATGAATAAAATGAAAAAGGTGTTAAAGAGCTAGACAACATAAGAAAGAATATAACAGAACTTAAAGAAATGAAAGTCATTTAGGGAATTTCAAAACACAACAGAAAGCTTTAGCAACAGACTAGACCAAGTAGAAGAAAGAATGTCAGAGCTTGACGACAAGGCTCTTGAACTAATCCAGTCAGTCAAGGATGCAGAAAAAACAATGAAGAAGAATGAAAAATCACTCAGAGAGGTATGGGACTATGTGAAGTGAACCAATATATGAATTGCAGGTATTCCTGAGGTAAGAAGAAAAATCAAAAAGTATACAAGACCTATTTGAGAGAGTTATTGAGGAAAAGTTCCCTGGTATCACCACATACAAGATGGCATTGAACACTGAAAAGATTTGTAGAAATTGGACATCTCTGAAACACATAGTCATCAATTTGGCCAAGGTCAAAATGAAGAAGAGAATTCTAAAAGCAGCAAGACAAAGGCAGCAATTAACCTAAAAAGGAAAACCCATCAGGCTAACAGCAGACTTCTCAGTGGAGACCATACAAGCCAGAATTTCTGGCTATACATACACACACACACACAGACACACACATACCATGGAGTACTAATCAGCCATGAAAAGGAATGAAATAATGTCTTTTGCAGCAACTTGGATGGAACTGGAGACCATTTTCCTAAGCAGAATATCTCAGGAATGGAAAAACAAACACTACATGTTCTCAGTAATAAGTAGGAACTAAACGATGGGCACACTTGGGTACAAAGAGATGTAAAAGTCATTGGAATCCAAGAAGGAGGGAGGGCGGGAGGGAATAAGGGGTAAAAACTTACCTATCAGGAACAATGAACACTATGCTGGTAATGCATATACCCAAAGCCCCAACTTAGGCATTGTGAAATGTATCCATGTCACGAAAACATTTGTAGCCCTTTAATATTTTGAAATAAAAAAAACAATGTAGAAGAATATCTAGAATCAAAACCTCCATAGAACACTGAAGTTGTGAGTGACTGTATTAGTTTTCTATAGCTGTTATAACAAATTACCAGAAACAGTGGTTTAAAACAACAGAAATTTATTCTCTCACAGTTCTGGAGGCCAAAAGTCTGATATCAGCTTCAGTGGGCCAAAATCAAGGTATCAGGAGAACTGTGTTTCTTCTAGAGGCTCTGGGGAGAATCTATTCCTTGCCTCTTTTAGCTTTTGGTGGTTGCCCGCATAATTGTGGCCACATTACTCTAATCTCTGCCTGTGCTACGTTGCCTTCTTTTCTTCTGTCTATGGTCAAATCTCTGTCTCTACCCGTCTTACAAGGATACTTGTGACTGCATTTAGGACTCAACTAGATAATTCAGCATAACTTCCCCATCTCAAGATTGTTAACAATAACAACAATGTTTTTATCTTTTTTTTTATTATACAAGGTAACTTTCACAGGTTCCAGGGATTAGAATGTGAATATCTTTTAGAGTCTATTTTTCTACCTACCACGATGACCTTTGTGGATGCCAAACTAGTATCTTCTATGTTCTAAGAACACCTCTACAACATCTTGGGCAAGTTTTATAGCCTCATCTTGAGTAATGTCAGTGTTAAGGAACTAATATCATTGACCATTAGATTATGTTATAATAACCTTTACATCCTTTTTCTATTCTCAAGAATCTATAGTTTTTAAATGATTGTTTTAAAATTCCTTTTGCAGTCTGGTTTATATTTGCTTACATTCTATTTGTATAATCTATCTATCTCTATATAAAAAATGTGCTAAACTCAGGTAAATCTATCCCAATCCATGTCTGAATGGTTATTAAAGTATTTACAGCAACCTATTTCATTTAAAATAAGGGAGGTATACAAGGGCTGTCTGGAAAATATCCAGCCATGTAATATGTTCTCACTATGTTAAAAATGGCTGGATACTTTCTGGATAGCCCTTATATTAATCAAAATTCTTTTATTTGCAAATGTCAAAAAATAAGTGACTAAATAATGATAGAAATTCATTGGTTCACATAATAAAGAGGTCCTGGAATAAGTACGGCTTCAGCTGGGTCCAGGTACTCAAACAGTGGCTTGGTTGCTCAAGACTTGGTCTCTCCATCTCTGAGTGCTGGTTCTTTTTGATTCATTTTGTTCAGCGAGCTCATTAATGCTAAGATAGCAACGTGATCTCCAGCTGATCCAGGCAACCATGCCGTCTTCTTAGAATCTCAATAGGAGGAGCTCAATTTTTTCAGTGATTTCTAGACCGTGCATTCATTGGGTTGACCGAGGTCATAAATCCAACCCTGAATAGAGCCAGCCCCATTGAAATTGCAAATACATAGAGTAAGGATTGATGCTTCTACTTTAAAAAATTAGAAAGTCGTTATCAGAAGAAAGGGAAATATTTGCTGATCAGGCCACAGTAACAGATGTGATATGCAAAACAGTACACATAATATGCAAAACATCACAAATGCTATATGTAATCATAGTTTCAACTCTAAGTTTTGCCTGAGGCTTATGGATTCAATCCAGTTGCTCTATAGTCATGTGTCAGGCTCAGTGTACATTTGTGTTTGTTTATATTGTAGATAAAATTTACCAGATGGGACAAATCCATCGATGCTGCCTAGCCAGTAAGCCGGCCTGGTGGAAGTGATCAGAGGATGTGGATAAATTTGTCTTTGAACAAATGAATTAAATATGCACAGTAAATGGTTTAATGCGCAGCAAGAGAGTGCTGCCTAATTGTTGGGGAAGAAAGCAAAGCCAGAGAATGGCAAGCCTCCTGTGATCATTCCTGCAGTTGGGTCTGAGAGGTGGCAATGGCCAGGAGGCTAGCAGAGTGCTTTGTAGCACAGTGCTTGCCTGAGTGTGCAATGTTAACTACAGCTGGGTCTGGCATAATCATCCCTGACTAATGGGAGGAGAGAGGAGGGGGTTCAAGTGCTGAATAAATAAATTACTTAATTACATATTATCA
The DNA here is from genome assembly GCA_004363605.1 of Indri indri. NCBI lineage: Eukaryota > Metazoa > Chordata > Mammalia > Primates > Indriidae > Indri > Indri indri. The sequence continues at coordinate 37,002 of RJWJ010010174.1, forward strand.
GAGAGAAGAACAGATGGTCAGCTTAGACCATCTCCCGATGCCTTTGGCTTCTGAATGGAGAGTGGATCCTCAGAGAATGGAGCTGGTTGGGCTTTTGATTCTGTTTATCTGCTGGTCCTACCCAAGGTCCATGGTCTCCAGGAACAAACAGGCCTTGTTTCCCCAAGGCTGGAAGGCACTGGGTACTCTAGTGCCCACTCTAATCTGAATTAGGGAAGGCCTAAGCTGGTCAACATTTTCCACTGTGTTAATTTTGGCACCAGATGGAGGTGTAAATGGATTTTGTTTCCTGTAAAATGGTTGAAAGTGATTTTCAATTGAGGATCTAATCCAATGTGAAAGGGCTAGTTGAGCATGTACTTAATGTGCTCAGGAGCATCTCCTATCACTGTAGACCGTATTTTTGTTTTCCTCTGCTTTGGATGTCCCCATGGAGAATATGCTTCTTTTCCTGAGTGTTGGTTGCTCTGGTGTTTGAGGGAAGTGTAGCTGGGGGGCTGTATTCTGGGAGCATCGTGTTTGTTTTCAAATGCTTCAGTTTGGCACAGCAGGATCTGCAGAGCAGTGGTTCCCAAATGCTCGTCTGGGGACGCTTGCCAGGTTGGCTGCATCAGAATCACCTGGATTGTTTGTTAAAGTTACATATCCCTTAGCTCCAAGTATAGGGATTCTGATTCATTAGGTCTTTGGTAGGATCTGGAAATCTATTTTTCTAAAAAGCTTAACAAATGATTATGAAGCAAGTTTGGACATCGCTGTGTATCAGTCGGGAATCAGGAAACAGATGGTAAACTCAAAAGGGTTATTAAAGAGATTCTTAACAATGGCTTGTTTACAAAGGTGTGGGCAAGTTTAAGGGAAACTACTCAGGTGTGGTCAGGCACCCGAGGCTTGCAACGGTGGGAAACAGGTGGAAGGGGAAGGAGAGATTATTAGAACCTGGTGAGACTTGTAGGTTAAGAGAGGACATCTGTACAGGAGCTGTGGACAGCCACTGTCAACCTACGGTCCAGCAGGGAGGAAAACAGAAAAATAAATGCCCCGAACTGTCTCTCCTTTGACCTTTGCTCTCTTGCTGGTGCTTTGGCTAAATCCAAAGGGCCAGGGAGTCCAATTGATGCGGTCTATGAAAGTGAGAGTCCTGGGACACAAAACAGGATGGAGAAGGCTGGAGAGTGGACCTGGATGGGCGAATGGAGACTATCCAGCATACGTGGTACAGATAACATTTTCTAGTTATACATTTGGGTGCCAATTTGTGGATGGCAAATATGCCAATGTGTTTTGTTCTACAGACATGCTTCTTTTCTTTATAAAATTGCCTCCACAGTTTCATCACAGAGACTGTAAACTCTTAAAGAGCAAGGGTGACATCGTATAGAATTACCTTCCTGTGTTGTGCCTACAGTTCAGCCAGTTCATATGCTGTCTCTGGCAAGGGCTGCAAGGAGAATATTTTGGAAAATCATAATTGTCTGCCTGGCTGTCAACTTTAAATTTAGTGGCATATCAGTAGTATATTCTATTCTTTCTTACTAAGTAATTATGGATCTATCATTCTATATCTTTGCATTTATTTATAATTATACATTTCAGGGAGCTATTTATATTTGTAACCAATATGGTCTTCATGCTGGCTATTCTGAACATATCTTCTTAAAGAAACCACATTGCTTATACCTTCTAAAAGATTGCATTCAGTTGTATTGCTTTTTTTGGTTTTATTTAATGTATTTCTTTCTCTATATTTAAAGTGTACTTTTAATGGTCATTCGTAATTGTAACTCTACATCGGAAAGCTTGGATTAATTTTGATTTTACTATGTTGTATGTGAAGATTTGAGCACACCTTAAAATATAGCCCTCAAAGAACCTTTACAGAAATTATCCATGGAATGCCTGGAGATATATCTGTAGCTTCCCTATTAAGACACCCCAGTTCTCTCCCTCAGTGAAAAAGTTATCAGTGTTTAGAGACCCTCTTCATGCTATAGACTACCAGCTCAAAGACAGAGTCTTTCATATCAGCTATTCATCAGGCCACCCACATGTGCTTGGCAGAGAGGAACGAGTCCCGGGTCTCTCATGAGGCAGCCTGCAGTAGTGGTTAAGAGAAGGGACCCTGCAGAAGCACCACCAGTGCCATGTCAAATGTGGAGCACCAAATGGCATCACTCTGCTTCAGAGTTCTAAAGCGGAGTCGGGAAGCCATTCTAAGAAGGACTGCCTGCACAGCCAGCAACCTTGCAAAAAAACACAGGAACGTGCCTTGAACCTTAGAACTGGGCCAAACCACCGTGATCACGCCATCCTAGAAAACAGCTGAATTTTGCCAGTGCTACAACTCCTGAACAGCAACAACCAATGAACTGTGGACTCATTTGTGAAGTTGGCCACCTCTACCGATGATAATTCTTTCAAAACAACGTGTGTAATCGCACCTAGCTTCCTTTTAAAAACCCTTGCTCTGACTTCCACACCCCCCAACCCCTGCTTCAGAACACAATTTGGTTTTTAGCTGAATCTGTATCTCCTGGATGGCAATTCCTAAGGCCCTAATAAAGCCTTGTTTTACTGCATTCCAGTCTGATTTTTCACATCTTCTTGGCTGACAATCTTAACTCTGATTGCACCACTTACTAGTGGTGTGACTTTAGCCATGCCATTTAACTTCTCTGTGCCTCAGTTTCTACTTATGCAAAAAAGGGAAGAATCACAGTTTCTTTCTCACGAATCTATTGTGAAGAGTAAATGAGAATGCAAGCAAAGCACTTGGTGTTTGGTATATCGTTGATGACAGTGAGCTGTTGTTACTCATTGTTCTAATTTACAAGCAAAGAGCTCAGGAGCTAAAAAAAATTGTGATTTGGCTTAGGTCATGGCATACTGGAGAGAAAAAAGTGGTTACACTAAAATTTTCTTTAGTTTTCCCTTTCTCCTTTGAACAAAGCCCCCATTCCTTCATAGAAAGAAACTACACTGTAGATTGGTTAGATCCCCAGCAGAGTTGGGAAGAAGCTGACATTTGTCTGGGGCTCTGTTATCACCCTTTCCTGGCTTCTGTGATGCACTAGAACAGAGGTGTGACCAGAGCTGGCTCTTCCTTCAGTCTGCCTGGCTTTGAATCTCTGTGCCACCGTTTACTAGTTCTTTGATTTTGGGCAAAGCGCTTTTTCCTCTTTGTGCTTCAGTTTCCTCATCTGTAAAGTGGAGGTAAAAGTAGAACCTACTTTATGGGGTTACTGTGAAGATTAAATGCGTGTGTTTATATGTGTATAAAGCATGTAGAGTAGTTCTGACTGGTAGCTAAGAAGTCAATTCATGTTAGCTTAACTTACTCTTTGCCTCCAGTCACTCGTGTTGTTAGCCCTGTCCCTTTATTCTGTGCTCCTTATGTCCTCAGGGCATTTACACAAAAAACCTTTTGTTCAAATTTCCTTCCTTTTTCAAAATGTCTAACTTCCTCAGGACTCTGACACTTCCAGGACTGCTTAGGACTAACAGGTCCCATCAGCCCCATTCTCCATTTGTTCTTTCTCGGTGCATCTTCATCTTAGTACAGGGTCCCATCTTTTCATCCAGGTGCTTTGACTCTCCTTTTTATCACATTGAATCCATCTGCAAGCCAGGTTTATTTGACATCTAAAACATTTCCCAAAGTTCACCCACTTTTTTCTGCATCACTGGCATCATCCAAGGCCAAGCCACCTTCCTTTCACCTGGGACTAAAATAGCTCTTTCTTCTCTCAGGGCCTTTGCATCTGTTCTGTTCTTTGCCTGAAATGCTACCTCATCACTTCCCAAAGATGGATCTTCCTCATCAGTTACATCTCAGCTCAAAAATATCCTAAGTACCTCCCCAGAAGCCCTTGCCTGTCCACTCTGTGTGTGGTGGCCACCTCTATCCCAAACTCTCCATACCACATTTCCATGTTTATTTCCCTCAGGGCATTCACAAACTTCTGAAAGTATTCTGTTTGATGCTAAAATGTTTTGTCTTTTCTTGTGATTTTCATGAGGCAAGGTTCCTTTCCCATTCTATCAGCAGTGGAAAATTAGGTACTAAGTAGGACACACATAATGCACACACATACACACACCGAAGATGTAATCAGATAGAGAAAGTTTTTGTTGAACTTGTTCAGTTGAGTGTAGGGAGCTTGAGTAAGTTTATGAGCCAGGGAAACATAAGGAAGCATATACACATTGGTTACTTCAGTGGAGTAGGAGGAGAAGATTATTAGTTTTGCCTTTATGCAGCTTACAACAAAATGTATTCAAATAAAGACAATTCAAAAAGAAAGTTGTGTAGTGCTTAGAAACTCAGGCTTTGGAGCCAGAGAGACTTGGGATCAAATTCTGGCTCCTTTATTTTCTGGTTGTGTAAGAAGGGGTCCCATATGTTTCTTTGTGTTCCTCAAGTACGTAAACCTTTCCTCCTGCCTTTGGGCGTTTGTGCTGGGTATTTCTTCTGCCTGGAATGCTCTTCTTTCAGATATACCCAGGGCTGGCTTTATCTGCCAGGTCTTCCTATGTTCAAATGTTCCTTCTCAGATGGAATGTTCTTAGTCACCCTATATAAAGTTTCTGTACTGCCGACTCCCTCATGTGACTCTCTACCATGTTACCTTCTTTATTTTCTTATAGAATTTATTTTCTAAAATTATCTTATAAATCCGTTTACTTATTTATTATCTATTTCAGTCAAAGAAACTTAGGAAAACAATGACCTTGTCATTCTTGTTCACCTAACACCAATGAAAATATTGCCTATGCCGTAGGCACTCAAATATTTATCAATAAAAAGAAAAAAGACAAAATTCTCCTCTGTGCCTCAGTGAGCCCAACCATAAAATGGAAAGTGGTCAGCCCATGGGGACGTTATAAAGCTTAGATGTGGTGAAGAATAAAAGCATTTAGCACTCAGCCTGGCATAGTAAACAGCAAATACAGGATAACTATGGTTCTTATACTGTCCTAGATAATGGATTTGCATTTTACTTGGATATTTTCCACACTAAGGTAATACAGGTTGAATATCCCTTATCCAAAATGCTCGGGACCAGAAGTGTTTTAGATTTCAATTATTTTCAGATTTTGGAATATTTGTATGTACATCATGAGATATCTTGAGGATGAGATCCCAGACTAAACATTCATTTATGTTTTATGTATACAGCCTGAAGGTAATTTTATTTTTCTCTTGGGGATGCTGAATAAACTGTGTGCTGGGTGTTTTGACTGTGGCCCATCACGTGAGTTCGGATATGGAATTTTCCACTTGTGGTGTCACGTCAGTGCTCAAAAAGTTTCAGATTTTGGAGTGTTTTGGATTCCAGATTTTTGGATCGGGCTTGCTCAAGCTCTGATACTAATTGCAAAGATCTTTGAGCACCTACTGTGTCCTGGGGCATTTACATGTCACCTAGTTCTTTCAATTGTTTGGGCAGAAACTTCGAGTCATCTTTGATTTTTTTTTTCACTTGCAACATAAATCTATCAGCAACTCCTGTAGTTTCTACCATCAAAATATGTCCAGAATCTGCCCACTTCTTACTATCTGCCACCTCCTAACTGCCTTCCCTTCTGCCTTCCCTAACTGCCTTCCCTGTTTCTCCCCTTCTCCCATCTCTTCTCCACTGAGTAGCCAGAGAAAGCCCTATGAAAGAACAGATTGCTTCTCTGTTCAAAACCCTCCAGTGGCTCCCCTCTTACTCAGAGTAAAAGCCAAAGCCATTACCAAAGCTTATAAGCTCAGCATTACCTTTTCCTCTGCCCTCTCTGACCTCATCTCCTGTTAGTCTCCCCTTCTCTTGTCATATTCCAGCTACAGCGTGTTCCTGCCTCCCAGCCTTGGCAGATGCCGTCCCTTCTGTGTAGAATGCTCCCCTTCAGTGATGTGCCTGGCTTACCCTCTCATTTCATTCAGGTCCTTACTAAAATAAGACCCTAATAAAGAAAATATGAAATACATAAATACACACACACACACACACACACACACACACACCCACAATGGAATACTATTCGGCCATAAAAACAATGAAATCCTGTCATTTGCAACAACATGGATCGAACTGGAGGTCATTATGACAAGTGAAGTAAGCCAGGCTCAGAACGACAAATACCACATATTCTCACTCATGTGTGGGAGCTAAAAGAACTGATCTCATGGAGGTGGAGTGTAGAATGATAGATACTAGAGGCTGGGAAGTGTGTGTGGGTGGATGGCAGGGATGAAGAGAGGTTGGTTAACAGTTACAAACATACAGTTAGAAGGAATAAGATCTAATGCTCAATAGCAGAGTAGGGTGACTATAGTTAACAGCAATGTATTTTAAATTTTAAAATAGCTACAAGAGAGGACTTAAAATGTTCCCAACATGTAGAAATGATAAATATACGAGGTGATAGATATTCTAAATATTTGGTCACTGCATGTCCTATACACATAACAAAATATTACATGTACCCTATATGTGCGTACAAATATTATGTGTCAATAAAAAATAAACAAAACAAAAGGCAAATTTAAAATATGACCATGTAAGAGAGGCCATCTATAATCACCATATATATAGTATGTATATGTACATATAGTATCCCTACCCCATCACTCTTTTTTCATTGTATAGTGTTATTGTTTTTTTCATAGTACATATCACCATGTGACATATTTATCTGCTTGTCTTTTTCCCACAAGAAGGAAAGCTTCTTGAAGGCTGAGACTATTGAGTTTACTGCTGTATCTCTGGCATCTATCTTAGTACTTGGCACGTAATTGGTGCTCATTAAATGTTGGTTGAGTGAATCAATATATTAATGACTAAAAATTGAGTGAATCAATTGTTCTTAAGAAGTATATTATCTAGTGTTTAGCAAAAATAACTTAGAAATTTTCCATTATAGGTAATATTTTATGGAGTACTTATTTGGTAGTTTGCTAAGCATTTTGTCAACCTTATTACCAATGAGGGATGTGTTTTTATTTATAGCCATGGAGGGGGATGTATTAAATGCACACACAGGTACATACACATATATTATATATGAATGTGTATGCACATACATGTTTGAACATGTGTGTGTGTTCAAATGTATGTATGAGTGTGTGTGTGTATAAAATATTTTTGGCCCAGGACAAAGGTGGCTTCCTACTTAATGTCGTATTGGAAGATCTCCATCTTCTGCCCTAGGAGATTGTCCCAGAGGCAGCACATGGAAGAAGGAGATAGTGGAGACCTACACACTGATGAAGACACCTGACTGTGGACTGTTAGGAAAATTATTAAAGGATTGCACATGAGATTCCTCATGGTCTTTGTGAAAGCTTGGGGTTACTAACTGCTAGTGGAATATCTTGTAACAAACATAATGACCTTTAGTTGGAGTTCAGTTCTCCCTTCCTACCTTAGAAAGCAGCAGCTCTAATAAACCCAATTGGTTAACATTTATGGTACTCCTGTCTCTCTTTTCCAGGACCCTTTGAAATATATATATTTTTTGAATTTAGTTTTGTCTGAAAAATCTGCATCCAATTTGAATGAAATTGAATATGTTTCAGGGCGCAAGCAGCATGTCTTCCATCTGAAGCAAAATGGAGATGAATTTCAATTAGATGTTCCCATTATAATCTTTCTCCACCTGTAGTTTTCATCAAAATTGCTACGAAGTGTGATATAATGTATGATCAGGATTTGCCCACTGGCAGCAGTGTCCCATTATCTTAGTAAAAAAGCGCAAAATAATTAGTCTGATGCATATAGATAGCAGCTTCTTACAGCGACTGACTTTAATTGTGGTGAGTAATATATATGGAGTTTGAAACCTTATATATTTCCCTCCCAAGAAGACACCAATTACTAATTCAGTTGACAAAGTAACACTGTTTCAGAAGATTTAATGCAAGCTGAACATCGTAGTCAATAGCCACTGTAAAATGTCCATTTTATGGCCTTATTTTTGCCTCAGCTTAATTTATCGTAATTTGGTAGTTGCATATAGCCTGGAAGTATGCTGTTGGCTTGAGAGTTAGTGCTTGGGTGTTGCATAAATCATGGATGAGTGTGTTGGCTTCATCTAATGCTCTTCTTTCTCCTACAATTGGAGTCCTTTTCATCTTGCCATTTCCCCAGCTTCATTCCTATTTGCAATTCATGGGGCTCTCAGAGCTCAGTATTTAGGGGATCACTATTTCCTTAAAATGGCATCTTCCAAATGCCAGGTAAAGTGTTTGTGGGTTTCAGGGGAGGGAATTCAGCAAATATTTTTGTGGGATAGAGATGGTAACTGGATTTATGTTGTACCAGCCCACCTTAAGTGCTTTAGAGGAAAATTTAATTCCCTTTCCCCACCCACTCATCTGACTGTAAACTGCATGCTTTTAAAATAACATAAAGTTTAAAAGTATGTAATCTGACCTATTTCTTTTCAGGACAGGCTTATATTAGTTATGTTTTGGTTAATTTGAGATGTAGGACAAATAAGCCAGCATGTTTTAGGCTCACAGGTAATCTACCTGGGGACCAAAATAATATAAATCCAACAATTTTACTATAGGATTCAGTTTAAATGGCTGGTTTTCAAAGGACTATATTGGATGCTTCAGAAATAGTGAAATAACTGCCTACCTTTCACTGTTCTTTATGCTTATTTACAAAGATTCTGAATTTTTAGTAGTAATTAGTGATTTTCAGATGTGATTAAAATTTCTAAATAAATAAATGTCACATGTCTAATTGTGGGCAACCTCGTTCTAAATGTTGTGGGAAAACATGTTTAAATTTTAAGCCTTCTCCTAAATTCTCCAAATCAAAATATAAATGTTGCAATTTATTGTTAGAAAACAATTATGTTTTTCTAATTCACTTACACAATTGTCTTCCTTTGCTTATCTTATAATCATAATAGCTAACATGAATATAAATTGCACAGTACTTTTATATGCATTATCATTTTTAATCCATATATTGACCTCATGTTGTAGGCATTATTATCCACAATTTAAATGTATAAACAAGCAAATTTAAAATTAAAATGTATTTAAAATTTTATTATAATATTTTTCTAATTATAAAATGACAAATGTTTATTGTAGAAAATCTGAAAAGGGTCAAAAACACACAGATACTGTTAATAAGAATTGACCAAAAATGGAAGGAAAAAAGAAAGACATCAATATCAGGAATAAATCAGTGGATATCACTACAGACCTTATAGACATTAAAAGGATAATTAAAAATCCTATGAATCACTCTCTGTGCATAAATCTAGTAACAGATAAAATGCACTAATTCCCTGAAAAACACAAATTACCAAAACTTACTGAAAATGAAATAGGTAACTGGAATAGCTCTATTATTTTTTAAAAATTGAATTTATAGTTAAAAACATCCTGTCAAAGAAAGCTATAGGCTCAGGTGGTTTCACTGGTGAATGCTTGCAAACATTTAAAGAAGAATTGACACAAATTCTACATAATTTCATCTAGAAAATAAGAGGAAGGAACACTTTCCAACTCATTTATGAAGCCATTATTATTCTGATTTAAGAACCAAGCAAAGATATTACAAGAAAAGAAAACTACAAAACAATCTCCATCATGAACATCAATGCAAAAATCCTCCATAAAATATTAGCAAATTGAATCTACAATGTACAGAAAGAATAATACAATACTGCCAAGTGCGTTTTATCCTAGGAATGTAAGACTGGTTTGATATCTAAAAATAAATCAAGTTAGTCCACTGAATTAACACTTTAAAGAAAAAAACCCACATGATCATATCAGTGATTCAAGAAAAAGATTTGCTTTTCCAAAATTCAACATCCATTCATGATAATAACCCTCAAAACACTAAAATCAGAAGAGAATGTCCTTAACCTAATAAAAGGTATCCACAAAAAAATACCCTATAGCTCAAATTGTATTTATTATCATATACCCTTGTTTCCTCTAAAGATTAGGAACAAGGAAAAGATATCCTATCACACCACACCAATTCAACCTTCTACTTGGCCTACCCAGTCCAATAAAGAGGCAATAAAAAGAAATAAAGAACATGGGTTGAAAAAGAAGAAACAAAACTATCCCTATTTGCAAACAACGTGATTGTCTACGTAGAAAATCCAAATTCCAAGGTATTTACAAACAACAACAACAATTCAAACAAAACAGAAACTCCCAGAACTAGTGAGTTTTTCAAGATAACAGGATACTAGATTAACACATAAAAATCAATCACATTTCTTAATTCTTCTTCTTTTTTTTTTTTTTTTGAGACAGAATCTCACTCTCTTGCCTGGGGCGAGTGCCCTGGCGTCAGCCTAGCTCACAGCAACCTCAAACTCCTGGGCTCGAGCAATCCTACTGCCTCAGCCTCCTGAGTAGCTGGGACTACAGGCATGCGCCACCATGCCCGGCTAATTTTTTTCTATATATATTTTTAGCTGTCCAATTAATTTCTTTCTAGTTTTGGTAGAGACGGGGTCTCGCTCTTGCTCAGGCTGGTTTCAAACTCCCGAGCTCAAATAATCCGCCCGCCTCGGCCTCCCAGGGTGCTAGGATTACAGGCGTGAGCCACCGCGCCTGGCCTACATTTCTTAATTCTTGCAATGTGTAATTGGAAACCAAATATATATATATATGTGTGTGTGTGTGTGTGTGTGTGTGTGTGTTTGTTTATATATGTATAGAACAATACCATTAAAAATATCTCCCAAAGTTAG